>PVKS010016901.1:0-43091 GCA_004027875.1 Aplodontia rufa
TCCAACACTTACTTGTGTATGTGGTACTGGAATTCAAACCTGGGTCCTCTCACATGCCAGGCAAGTGCTTTAACTGCTGAGCCACCTCTCCAGCCCCTTATCCAATTATTCTTAACAGTTAAAATATAACAGTTAATAAGCAAAGGGAATTATGAAAGATTTCATGGCTCTAAATTTCTGACACCAGGATAATTTAGTGTAGGGTAGCAGTTTGCTAATGTGATAGGTTTAGGTTTATGACAGATAACATGATTCATTGTGTAAAATGTCTTTTGTTATTGTATCTACTAATTGCTTTTTCATGGATTTAGCTGTAGTTTTTTTTTTTTTTTTTAATCTGTAATTGACTTGAAGCTGCCACTGTCTCTCTAGTACATGTTATGTGATCAATGGCATGCCTTGGTAAGATGGTTGCACTAGTAAGAAAATGCTTTACAGAGTAGGTAGACTATATACCAAATTCAAAGTGTGTACTGGGATTCTCAGTCTTTTGTTTAGTTCATGTTAGCTCTTAAAAATGTCCTAGCAGAGTTGTGTACCTTGGAGCCTGCCTGCCCTTTTCCTCCTAAATTATTATCTTAAAACTTTTAACACAGTCATTTACATTCTTCGGTACCTGTTGACTTTCCTTACTCTTTTCCTGCGGAACATTCTCAAGGCAATTGAAGAAAATTTGTTTTTAAGAAAAACTATGGTGTATTTTTAAAATTATGCATATATATATTTTTTCTTTTCATCAGGAGAAAGACCTTTGAATCTTCGAATGCCTAATTTACAGAACAGACAATCCCATCATTTTGTGGTGGATGGTGAGATGAGTAGACTTTATTCGGGTGAGGCAAAGTCCCACTCCTCAGGTGAGTCTGTGTTACATGATCAGAAAATAAAACTTGAATAAAACATCTTTAAATTCTGTTTTCATACTCCCAACTGTCCCTTTCCCTCCCTACCAAAATATTAGTGTCTGTTTTTCTCCCCTTTGAAATTATAGATTCCATAATATTAGCTAGTTGTTTTTGAGAATACAGTATTTCAGAGAATGATAGGGAAACCTCATGAAGATTGAGATTATTTTTAAGTGGCTGTTCTATGAATGGTGATTTTAATACAGATGTTCAAATAATAAGTGTCTGATTTGAGTTTGACTGTTTTGCTCTTTTGTGGCAGTAACATAATATGAAATTGATGGATAGCATATTTGCTCTCATGCTAAGAAAGCCTATTTACCAAAATCTAAACTTTTCATGCAGATATATTTTGGGGATGACATATTTCAAAAGTAAACTGAACTCCATAAAAGGATAAGCACTTCTCATTAGGTGTTTACATAGTTTTATTCAAGTAAAGTTGAAGTGTAAGAAATCACCGTTTGAAAGAACTTTTAAATTAGAGTAACTTTGGGAGTCACTTAATCAAAGTCACTGATATTATAGATGAGAAAGCTGAGGCCACGTAAAATAATTGATTCTAAATTTGTATTCTAAGTCAGTGATTAAAGTAGTTTTACATACATTAGAATTAAACCTGACTTGAGGTAGCTTGAGGTATATATTCACTAGGGAAAAAGTTATCAAGAGATATGGTTTGTTCATCCTCCTCTAGCACATGCTAAAAAGGGCCAAAGTCCTGAATAATATTCTGTGCTGTGACTTAAGTCACTGTTTCACACTTGATTCTGTCTACCATTAAGACTGTCAAAAGAGGTTAATAAATTATCCTAAAACCAAACATATGGGTCTCTTTGTTTTTCACATTAAAGAGACCTGTTTGTTTTTTACTGTTCTTTAAAAAGCAAAACAAAGCTAAATCATCATGTACTAATTTATATTCCTTTGGAGACTCTCTGTGAAAGAGTACTCCAATTAAATTTACTGTGTCTTACCATGAGGGCATATGTTTTGTATCTGCATCATATAGAGATATAGTTAACTGAGATTTTATGTGAAACAGAACAAAGGAGTTCTTTAAAAAGCCTTTTTCCTTTATTAATAGAGTAGAAATAATATGAGTTGTGTACAGTGCAAACTTGGCTCCAGATCTTACCACTATACTTCACCGAATAACCCTGAGTTACTTAAGTACCCTGTCCCCAGTCACTTTATGTTTAAAATGGGAGTCATTTTTACCTCATAAGGTAGTTATGAGGATTAAACAAGATGGTATTTATGAATTGTAGGGTATATGGCTAGCAAGAATTCAATACTAGTTATTGTTTTTGTTACTATCATGCATAATTAAAAATCCCTTTCTGTATAGAGAGGGTAGATTCATAAATTGAGGTACCTAATTTCAGATAAACCATTATCTAAAAGGTATGTGTATGTGTGTTATTTTAGTATATATTTGTATGTATGTGTGTATGTGTCTGCCAGCATATAGATGTTATGTATAGATTACATTTTGTTGTACAGTAGTAATTGTGTGAGGGTGAAATAACCATACACATATAATTCCATAGAATGATCTCTTGTGAAAGTAGAATCTTCATTCTTTTATCCGTTTTCCCTACTCTACCTTAGAATGTCATGGCAAGAGGAACTTTTAAAAATAGTGAAGATGTTTTACTGTCATTTCTTCTTTGAGAGTAAATATTCTAACCAGTTACAGTTGTATATGAGTGATCAGTTTCATTTTATGTATTTATCATGTTGGGCAAGCATTTTCTGTATACTCAGTGTTTTACAATTCATGATTTAATTCTCTTGCCACTTTACTATGAAGAAACTGTCCTCAGTTTATAGATGAAACACCAAGGCTTAGAAAGGTTTATAACTTTCCCAGAAATGTATATAGCTGATAATTGGCACAGTTGGAATTTAAATCCAGAATTGGAGCTTTTAACCACAACTCTGTGAACAAATTGTTACATGGAATCACAGAATTATGAATACTATTTGCCATGAAGTTTATGGCGTTGTTTTATAACTGTTTGTCTTTGTGGTCCATTGATTTCAAATATCAACAGACTTTGTGTTTTCATTTTGTGCAGAGAGCCTTGGGATTTTAAAAGACTACCCTCACTCAGCTTTTAACTTGGAAAAGAAAGTCATCAAAACCGAACCTGAAGATTCAAGATAGCTGTGATTCTCCTACTGTTCTCTGGAAATGGCATCAGATTTAAGGATAATGCTCCATCATAGAAATAAGCCTTAATAACCAATGTTGCCTCATTCAGCTCAAACAGATTTCATAGCCAAAGCATAAGGACTCCTGAAGCAGTGTGTTTGTGGAAACCGGAAAGACAAAACAACAGCCACAAAAGAGAAAATTAAGAGTATGTTGCAATTTGTAACAGAAATATCCATCCGTTCACATTCCTGTGTAAGTCATTTTATGTGGAAAGGCTTACAAGTTAATATTGTAAGCATTCATTATTTCAGAATGTACAATGTATTTGTGTAATTTATAGAAGTAAAGTCTAGATGTTGAGACCTGTCTGGTCTAATAGATGTGTATACAGTTTATTTTACTTGAAATTTTGTTGTCTACTTTAAGTGTATTTAGAGTAAATATTATTATACATCAGTTTGGAATCTTTGAGATCATAAAGAAAGCTTAAGTAATAATGGTTATTGGCAAAGTTGCAATGACTATAGAAAAATGAAAAGCAAATACTCAATTTAAGCCAAGGAAAATGTTATGTATTTAATATTTGATAAAATTGATTTTTGTCTACCAGGAAATATATAGCATTCATTCAGTAATATTTTTGCTGGCTTAATGAGTTCACATTTACACAATTAGAGAAAAGTTAAAAAAAAGATGAGCAATACAGTAGAAAATCTCTCCTATCTAGTTGACCCAGATTGGATTATATAATAGCTATTTAAGATCTCACGAATATAGGAAGTTATTCCTTGGACAGAACTTGAAACTAGTGGATTAATGTGTAAAATCCTTGACTTAAACATTGATATTTCAGAATGTGTTAAATAGGTTAAGACATAGTACATTAACCCTAAATGTGATAACGATGTTGACTTAACAAAGGCTATAATAGATTATTATGTTTTATATTCAGAAATTCTCCATGTACAGGAGTCAGACTAGGATGCTCTCACTGGAGAATGTCTTCCCACCCAACCATTACAAGCGTGGACAGTCACTGATCCACATTTACAGGCATATTTCTATAGAAGTTCAGTTGACAGCTATATTATTTATTTTATAATTTCATTTTTGTACACCTTTCAGATTTTTGAATGCAATTTTTTTGTAAAATTCATTTTAACTTGAAAGTATATTTTTAATTTCCCCTATTTAATTAATGGACTGTGTGTGTACATACGCACTCTTAAATGTTAATAATGTGTTGGCATACTTGTAAAAATTTCATATTGGAATCTATAGTGGTATTAAAAAAAAAGCAAACCCAACATCTGCCAATATCCATTTTTTCTGTTGGTTAAAGAGAAAATGTTTGACAGTTTACCTACTTCCTACAGATTCATGTAAACCCAGATATTGCTAAGAAGAGTGTATGGACTGGGAGTATACATCTTTCTGTTTTTACTTCTGCTTTGGATCATAACTGTGTAATAAATATTGTCATCATCTGTTGTTCTAAAATTCGTCAGCCAGATGTTAGATGAAATGTCAGCACTGTAGACTCTGATCACTATCACATCTAGAATTGCTTTTTCATTTTGATTTATAGATGGGCTTTATGGTAGAAAACACCAGTAAACAACTTTTATACTATTAAAAGGCTTTTTCCCTTCCTAAATGTTTTAATTGTACCATAGTATTTTGCCCATTTGAGGAATCTTTATGGATCTTGCAACTTTGTTGCTAGCTTGAGGTTGATTATTGTGGTTGCATTGTTCGCTGTGTGTAGAACTAGTATGAGTACAATTTAAATAGAATGTTCAGTTTTTAATATTAGCCATAGCACTGGTTAGTATCTCAGTAGTTTCATGAAACGTTTCCTGTATTCTGATCTATTTTGAGAAATTTTGTGGGGTTTTTTTTTTAATTGTGTCTTACATTTAAAGTTTGTAGATTTTAATAAGCAACACTTTTTAAAGATGCAATAATCTTTCAACTAGTATTTATCCATCTTTCATGGACTCACAAACTGCATCTTTAAATCCATATATAAGATTCCTTAATCATACTTTTCTGCTGTTTCAAGCTTAGTAATGAGGAAGCACAAAAATTTCAGTAGAAAACAGTTTTTATTTTGTAAACACTAATGTATTAAACTTGCTATACATTAAAGCAAATAATATATATTTTTATTTGAATTGTATATATGAATTGGATGTTATAACGAGTTGATTTTTTTCATTGTTAGAGGTATTTTCACTGAACAAGGTCAATTGGTTACCTCAGTATTATAGCCAATATAGTCCAAGGGACTGTTTCTCCCTGAGTCTGTGTTACACTTTATTGTGTGAAGTCTGCATTTTTGTGACTTTTAAAGCTGTTGGTGAGGTAGGATGAGTGTACTTGCTTCCTGTGGCAATAAAGATTTTCTTTGCCTCATACATTTATATTCATAGCACTTTGTGCATAGCACTTGCCACGGTGGGTAATACTAGTCTGTTGTACCTCCCTTGTCTGATTATTTGTGCTGGGCTTGGGTGTCAGGGAACAAGAGCTTATGTCTTAAGTTGTGATTAAATGTGATGCCACCTCCCTTCATTTCTAAAAAGTTGTTTGACAAATGGTACTCAGTTGACTCTGGTCTGTCAGAGAGAGAGATTAATTTATATTGTTCTCACAAGAAATTTATAAAGACATTTTAAAACCTCTTCACCATTTTGAATCAACTAAACTAATAAATGGAACAAGAAATATTAGGATTTAACATTTATAATCTATTACATTTTTGTAAATGTTAACATGATTTGGCCTCAGTGTTATAGGCTAAATATGTGAAATTGTACTAACCTAGTAAAGAAATAGCAAAAGCTTTGCCATGAAGTTGTTGGTTTTTTTTTGTTTTTTTTTTTTAAGGAGAGGGACAGTGAGAATCAGTTTTATTTAGTTTTTCATCTGAGTTTCATTGCTCCAACCCTTATTTGTGTTTGTGGTGCTGAGGTTCAAACCTGGGTCCTCACGCCAGGCAAGTGCTATAACCGCCCCCGCCCTCTGCCATGAAGTTTTAATTGACAAATTTTGCAGATGAATCTTCAGTGAAGAGCTTCAAGGTGACAAGCACTGTACTAGGTGCCAAGATAGGGATGAAGACCACAGAAAAATACAAGATATGATCCTTGCCCTTTGTGAACTCATAACCTAGTTGGGTGGAAAATAATACCTCTCATATAAAATACAATTTAAAATTGGGAATAAGGAGCTGGCATCTAAGTGTATTTTGTATATGTAGTCATTGTGGCAGTAGACACTTTATAGGAGAAAGCATATTCTGTGAGTGAGATGTAGAAAAGATCAACCAGGACTAAAACAGTTAATGTTAAGAGGTGAGATTTGGTAGTGAAAGTGGTAATACATTTCATTTGGAGGCTGCCTTTGCTGTCATTGTTGTTTTTCCTCTTGCTCTTAATTAATAAAACTACTTGGGTAAAAGCTTTACCTTTCGGTGATTATTAGGTCCCAAGCTCCTGGTGTACCTTTACAATTATAATTGACAGTATTAAAGCTTAAAACCTAAATAATTGGATGGGTATTTTTCTAATATGATCCGCTCACTTGGCTACTCAAGTGGTTACGTATTATTAACGCTCATTTTCTTATGACTTGACTTAGTACTGCATTGAATCTTCAAAAGAAAATCAACCAAGGTATTAACTTAATAAAACCAGAAGGTCTGTCTCTTAGGAAATGAGTTCAAATAGTAAATGGAATTAGAATTGAGTAAACATTTTGTGTTTGTAGCAGCTTGAAGGATGTGACCAAATATGATAGTTGATATTTAACTGAAAACCACCTTATGCTCCAGCTGTGCATGGACAGTGTTTCAGGGAATCCAAGCTTACTTATTTGAGGGCATCTGCATAAGTGAGATTCTCAACTGACCTCCAAAATTAATTTAAAAATGATCCAGTGTCTGATATTTTTATTGGAAGTACACATTAATCTGAAAAGTCTTATGTTAAATAACCATTAGTGACCATGTGAGATGCCCATAGAAATGATCAAAAGCTAAATGCTGGAGCTGGGATTCTTCTGACTTTCCAAATATTCAGTGGTTACGTATTTAAAACTTCTTTGGCTTTAGTTTCTATTGACCTATGGAAATGGAAGAAGTCACTTTGCAGGTGTTTTGCTTTGTGTGCAAATATGCTACTCAGATATTTATTTTTTTAAAATACCTAATCAACTTATTAGAAAACCAAAACTTTGTGTAGTCTTAAGTCTTAACTTGCAAAGATTTCTCAGTTTTGGAAATCTTAATAATCATTTAAAAAGGACTGAATAATAATTGGTTCGTTAAGATCCTTTATTATTTCATGTTCTTCTCATCTATTAGGACCACACAGTTCTTAGGTTTTAAAACCAATAGCCTCTTGAACTCTGGGTCTCCTGGGTGTGTCTGACTCTTGACACAGTTTACAAGCTGTGTATTCTGGGAGCTAAATTATTTACTTCCAAAGAATCACTGTAATAATGTTGAAAGTCTAGTTTCTACAAGTTCATCTTCAACCAAGGGAAAATTTTATGACATTCTTATAGCAACTGGATAAGGCCATTAGACAAGAAACATTAGAAATAAATCACAAAATACCTAAGTTTTTATGTCAACATCCATATGAAGTGCACAGTTACCACCGTTTTTCCATCCTTTTGAATTTTATAATATTTGACAGAAATTTTATACATTCAAATGTACATGAATGATTTTACTTGTGTATGCATTATACATACATGTATATATATCCCTTATATATTACCATAGTCAGTAAGACACTTCAGTAAGTAATTGCTTTATTTTAGTTGACTTTACATTTAATATACTTTGATCAGTTAACTTACCTTTTAGTAAGCCTTTTAAAAATATGTCTTCTATACCAAACAGTTTTCTACATTGATATAAATTGAAAAAACCTAAGAAACTATATACTTCTGAGTTCCAAAATTTTCTGGTGGTTTTTGTTTTTGTTTTTTTACTTTATAATCGCCTTATTAAGAATGGTAAATTTTGTGAGTTTCCTGGTAGTCCAAACAATTTGGTAATCAACCATGGGTAGTTTTGCTGTGGGTGAGCCCCAGTGATGGTGTAAATTAGATTGTACTTCATATTTACACATTCTGAAACTTTGAGTCATCTTTGCATTAAAGTTTGCACCTCCTGAATTTGTGTTTAAAGTGCCATGTTCAACACCCCCACATAATCCTAAGCAAGCAAGGCCATTGTCTCGTAACTCACAGATATCATATATTGGCAGGTCATTTAGGCTTGAGAATGTAGGAAGATATTTAGTGCATACGTAGGTGGAATCTTACTGTAACTGGCTAAGCAGGGGCATTTTTGAGACTACCTACCATCCTCTACTGTAAATTGTTAAATCAAGCATCTGTGGTCTTGCAGGGTACCCTACTGTTACCCTTCCCAGAAGACAAAGGGATTTCTTTGGTAGCATGCTCTCATACTATACTCTCCTGAGTGTCATAATTATGCTTACCCTCAAAACAGTTTAACCCTCTCATGTTGTCCCTGACAAAATGAGATTTTCCATCAAGAGTTAAAATTTACTTGATTGCTCTTTTCCTTTCTGAATTTAGCCAATGTTTCGATCATCAGAACGTGTCCTTGTACAGATTGTGTACATCAGTTAATGCTCTTCTGTACTTCTCCTAACTCTGTAGTTAGACCGTTTCTAATTTTTATAGATGAGAAAGTAATCGGACAGCTTGTATATTGAGATAGGGATATCATAAAAATAGCAAAGTCCTTAAGTTCTTAAGGAATTAAGAGGGAATTTCCACTTAAAATTAACATTGAAGGCAAAATAATTGGAGGTTCCCAATTTACTCAGAGAACAACTTTAATATATTGTAATATATAAAAGTGAGAAGAGGGCTGGAGCAGTGGCTTAGTGGTTGGAGCGCTTGCCTGATATGTGCAGGGACTCAGAATCAAATCCCAGTACCACACATACAACTAAGTGTCAGAGAAAAAAGGCTAGTTGCAAAATAAAATTGATTTGCTCTCTCTCTTAAAAAAAAAAAAAGAAGGATCCTATTTCCCATGTATAAAGTGGCTGAGGCTTCTTTTCATTCATTCATTCATTCATTCTTTTTTTAAGAGAGAAGGAGAGAAAGAAAATCAGTTTTATTTATTTTTTCATCTGGCCTTTGTCTTTCTCACACTTATTTGTGTATGTGGTGCTGGGGTTTGAACCCAAGTCCTTGTGCCTGCCAGGCAGGCACTCCAACTGCTGAGCCACTGCTCCAGCCCCTTATTTTCTTAATCTAGTAGTAATTGCTGTACTACCCTATGTCAAACCCACCATTTCCTAACATGGGCCAATAGCTTTACATTTAATCCTCCACAACCTCAGGAGATAAGTATTATCAGCCCCATTTTGGAGATGAGAAAGCAGATGTTTCAAGATTAGTAATAGTTGTTACACAGCTATAAGTAGGAACTTTAGCCAGTTCATGTTATGGTTTAGATATTAGGTGTTCCCCAAAAGTTAATGTGTGAGATAATGGGTATTTTCCCAAAAGATCTAAAATTGGCATACTACAGTGACATAGCCACATCAATGTTTCTAGCAGTACAATTCACAACAGCTCAATTATGGAATTAACCCAGATGCCCATCATTAGATGAATGGATTAATAAATTGTAGTACAAAATATACAATGGAGTTCTACTCAGCTATTAAAAAGAAAAAGAATGAAATTATGGCATATGCAGGTAAATGGATAGAAAAGGAGAATATCATGCTAAATTAGCCAAACTCAGAAACTCAAAGGTCGAATGTTCACTCTCGTGCAGAAACTGGAGTAAAAGAAAGTGAGAGGAAAGGATAAGAGTACATAAAGAATCAACCAAATATAAATTAATAGATTTTTAATAGTGCAGAAAATCTGGTAGAGTATAGGAAAGAGGAGAGGGGAGGGGAGGACAGGAGGGAAAAGAAGGGGATCATGATTTCCAAGTGTGTATGAGTTTGGAGTAAATCCAACTACTATGTATAGCCATAAAGCTCTAATAAAATAAATAAAAAATCTGTAACGAGAAGGAAAAAAAGTTTAGAGGTGAAATGATTGAGTTAGAGCTTTAACCTAATCAGTGCATTAATCCCCTGATAGAGATTAACTGGATGGTAACTAACTGTAGGCAGATGGGGTGTGGCTGGGTTGATGGGAACAGGCCCTTGAGGTTTATATTTTGGTCTGTGGTGAGGTGAGTTCTCTCTTTCACTCTCTGTTTCCTGGTTACATGTTTCCAGCTGCTTTCTTACTCCACACACTTCCTTCTGCTGTGGTGTTTTCCCTCACCTCAGGCCCAGAGTAATGGAGTTGGTTGTCCATGAATCTTTGAAACCATGAACCTTAAAATAAACTTTTCCTCCTTTAATTGCTCTTGTCAGATCTTTAAAATTTCCACATTATTATTGGTGTATTATATTTGTACATAATTATGGGATTTGTTGTTACATATCCATACATGTACACAATAATACAATTTGGCTAATATCTTTCCCAAGCACAACCCCCTCCCTCATCTCCCTCCAATCCCTCATCCCTCCTCCTTACTGATCTCCCTCTTTCAGATGATTTTATTTTTTTTTAAGATAGAGGGACAGTGAGAGAGAGAGACAGAGAATTAATTTTTATTGAGTTTTTCACATGGCTTTCGTTGCTCTGATACTTAGTTGTGTACGTGGGTGCTGGGGTTTGAACCCCGTGTACTGCACAAGCCGGGCAAGCACTGTAACCGCCAAGCCACCGCACCAGCCCCTTTCAGATAATTTTTAAAAGACCATCCTTGGTTCTTTGCTTGACTAGCAGCTCAAAATGGGAGAAAAGTAATATCTCATTTGAAATGTGTTCTAGAATGTGTAATTAGGCTTTAGACTAGATCTTGCTTGCAGTCTTGTCAGATCTTTTGGTCGCAGCAGCAAAATATCTGACTAAAACAGTCTACCTACTTGATTCCAAAGTCCATATGCACTCTAAACTGTCAAATGTCTTTTAAACTGAGTAGCCTGTGCTGTATATGAACATTTTAGACAGCTCTTTATAGAGAGAAAGCATAAATATCCACAAATGTGGAAAAAACTAGAGCATATATGAAAATGATTGTATTAATAACTTGAGTGTGGATCAACTTGTTAATATGTTGTCTAGATTCCAGCAGCGGCTTCTTAGAGAAAGTCTGCCAAGCCATTCTGAAGGTAAGGATTGAAGCAGAGAAGTCAGAGCCCTCCCACTGCTTTGGAATCAGCATGTTCAGAAGACCCAAGTAGTAGAGCAGAAGAAACCATCAGGAAACCAATGGACTAGAGCAGAGAATTCAAATAAAAATTAGAGATCAAGCATCTAGAAAAGAGAATGCCTACAAAATGAAATCCTTTGAGACTCTGTATACAAAGTTATTTTATTTGAAAAGCAATTAAGTGTGAGGAGAGGAATAAAACAATCCAAAATTTTGGGAACATAATCCCACCAAAGTAATCAATATATATCTGTAATATAAAGTGTTCCAAGAAGATCCACGGGGCTTGATTGAGACTGACGTAAGGAGGGACCAAGTAACTAGTAACTTGCAGTTGTCCAACCTTCAGGTGGTCACAATGAACTTAATTACACAGTGAAAATAATTGTAAAGAGGATCTAAAGCAAAGGATGTGCAATCATTGAATAATTAATTCAGCGAACATTTGTTAAGTCAGCTTCCTAAAAACATTCAGGGCCAGTGTTAGGAACAGGGACTGGGAAGAACATAAGACATCGTTCATACCTTTGAGGGACACCCACTGTCTAGTAGAGGAAGATGATTATTGATGATGAAATGACAGTGCTTTATGGATTAAATCTCCTGATGAGAAAGGAACATGACTGATGAAAATTACCCATGGTTATGACCCTCTGAAAGGGAGAGCACATTAACACCACTTTATCAAAGAGAATTTAAGCAGGAAAGAGTGTGGTATTCAGCATTTTGTTTGGGATAGTTCTGTTCTGGGATTATTGGCATAAGTGAGTAGGGCTGCCCTGTAGGCAACAAGAAGTAACAGACCAGAGTGTACGGATCCAAGTTGGAGCTGAGGAGTTTTGAAAGTTTTAAGTCATTTTCTTGAGAGACCCTACCAAGGGCAAAGTTAGTTACAAACTGGTAACCCCCGAGAAAATCTCAGAAAGCCTGATGCTATCATTAAGGGTTGAAGTGCACTTTGTGTATATTATTTAGGGGGCACAGAGGAAGAAGGGATTCAAATATGGAAACAAGTTAGGTAACCATGGTTCATTTTAACTATTTGTTTCTCCAAATTTCACCCACAAATTAATTTTTAATTACAATGGGGAAAAGTTAATTTTACAATCATGAGCCCTATTTCCTGTATTACATGAAAAATTCTAGAAACAATACCTTAAACTTAGTTTGCAAGTCTGACTTTAACATTGCAGTTGTGACCTAATTAATCTGATTTACAAACCATCAAATTTGCATTAGTATCCTTGAAAAGCTATACCAAGAGATTTAGGGACTTGATAGCTCTCAGGAATTAGTTGCCATACGATGTAGTGTCTTCTGATTTCTGTTTATAATGAGGAAGAAAAATCAGATTGAATGTTTAAAAAATATAGCTTTCCTCCAGCTCCTTTATGTGGGCCAAGGTGACTCCAATGAGACAATTGTGCAAGAGTTGAGAAGGATGATACATAGATACTGGTAGTTTGAGATAAATTTAAAATTAAATATTGATATTGTTCTTTACCTGTTTCTTCCATCAAGGGTCTTTTAAGATCAAGAAATAGTGTGCTGATTTTTTAAAAACACTTGTTAAATTTGTTCTTAAGTACAACAAAAATTTTCATCATTAACACTTTTCAGGCACACTTAAGGAGAAAGCAACCATAAGAATAAATGAAAGTATGATTCTTGAGCTTGAAGCATTGATAATCTAACACAGCATTATTTGGAATAAGAGAAGATTACAAATTATGTTCCTTACTAGACCCATTCTGCCTTCACTCAAAGATATGAATCCCAGGAAATGGGGATTGTTGAGGAATGTCTTGGATGCTGTCTTCCACAATCAGAGACAGACAAGGGGCTCTGTTTGGGACAGGGTGAGTTTGAGAGGGCTTCAGTTTATCAGAGTGGAGTTTTTTTTTTTTAATTTTATTGAGAAGTTGTGTTGTACAATCATAAGTGCCTATCTAGTAACAATATGATATGCACCTAGTCCTAATCCAGACTCACCCCACATCTCCCACACCCTAGACTCTTGACACTTCTATATTTACCCCTATAATAGATATGTCTGTCTCTATATATATACATATATATGTGTATATATAATTGTGCATTTTCCAGAATTAAGTGATTTCATAAGTATTATTTGGCTTCTCGGGGGAGTAAAGAGTAAGCTACATTATTGCTTCCCCACTAGATCCCTCCCTACCCTTCCTTCCTCACTTCATCCGTCCCGCCTACATATCTATGATTTCACTCAGAGTAGAATTATTTAGGTTTTATTTGGAAACAAAAATTGAGATCAGAAAACCCTGGAGCTTGGGTCAAGACTGGAATCTTAGATTTGGAAGTCTCCAAAGGTGGTCGAACCCATACAATTGAATAAAAGAGCATAGGAGCAAGAGAAGGTGGTGAAGACAGAACCCTGGGAAATATCATCTCATGTGAGACAGGTAGAATGACAAGAGCATCAAAGACACTGAGAAAGCACTTGGTTGGGAGGACAACTGAGAGGGAGTAGCCAAGTCAGAAAGCCATGGAGTAGAGGCTGTCAGTAATGTCATCTTAGGTAAGAGTTGGGGAGGAAGAGGATAGCAGTTGGAGTTGATTATTAAGGAGGTTTTTGTTTACTTAAAGACAGTGCTACTGAACAGAGTAATTGGGAAAATAATTAGTGCAGTTGTTTAATTTGCTAAGGTAAAACAACATATTGATGAACAATATGAAGATTAGTAATGGACTTGATATAACGCATCTTCTAGTCACATCTAAGGACTACTTATTCCTTGACAAATGCCATATCCCTCCTTCATTCACAGAACCTTAGATTTACTTAGAGCTATTTGACACCCTGCCCCAGTCCCTTACACAGTCTGTATCTCAAAAAGATCAAAGAAGAATCCATTGAACAACAGATTGGGCAACACCCAAAATTTACCTCCACAAAGATTGGTGTACAAAGAACATATTTAGTCTTTTTCTTTGTTTTTCTATATGTTTCACCAAAATGACTTTTTAAACTAATGGTTCTTGACCCAAGACACCAGATCACCCTCAGAGACATCTGGTTGGAGTTTCTTTGGTTTAAAACATTTCATTTATTTTTATTACTGATTATCTGCAGTTGTTATGGCTTCAAAAATAGGTAGTGAAAATCAAGGCACAAACAATTTTTAGAAGACAATAGTAAAAATTTATGAATGAATATTTTTAAAAGATAAATGTATGTGTAATAACTGGAGTTCAGCCTAAACAAGTTCTCCCTGATCTCTCAGAAATGATTATGATGATTTAATACCATGAAAGTCAACTTGCTGCATCAGCTCTTAGCTTCTGCTAAGAGAGAGAGTGACTGTATACAACCAGCCTATAAAGGAACATATGCCCAGACACACATCTAGGAAGAAAGATCTGTCCAAACACAAAGAACATCAGAACTGGGAATAGAGAACTTTGCAATGTTAGGATTTAGTTAGCCTACAACCCAGTATCCTTGAACTATAGTTCCAAATAAGTAACTTTTATAAAGACTTCTGAACTACAGAAGTTAGACTAATTGGCCTCCTCCTTTGTAGACCTCTTTGTTTTTAAAGAGAGTGGGAGAGAAAGAATCAACTTCACTTAGTTTTCCATCTGGTTTTCATTACTCCAACACCTAGTTGTGTATGTGGTGCTGGGGTTTGAACCTGCGTCCTCACTGATGCCAGACAAGCGCAATAAGGCTGAGCCACCACTCCAGCCTCTAGACCTCTGTTTTTAATTTAGTAAAAGTGGCTTTTAAATTTTTCTTCATTCTCTAAATCTCTTACAACGTGTCCATTCTGTTTGACAAGTGAGACACCAGAATTCTAAGGTAGATGTTATCACAGAGTCTATGATACATACAGATAGAGGAATCAAAGAATCTTCTTTATTGAAAGAGCATAGAATGTTGAGATCATCTGCCCAATTCCAAAAATGAACCCAGGCTCAGTCGTTAATAAACATCTCATAGCCAACAAATGACAGAGCCAGGGTGAGACCCCAGATCCCTGTCTCCCCAGTCCAGTGCTTGTTCTTCTATAATACCCTTCCTGTCTGCTAGGTAAGATTTTGATTACTTAACAACAATAGCAAAACCATGAAAAAATATCCAACTTGTTTTTAATACTGATAGAGAAAATTCCAGAAACATGAACTTGAGTCCAGGCTCGTCTACCATTTATTTGATGACCACCAAGAAGTCAATTTTTCTCTCAACATCTATGATTGCATTTCCCTTGCCCAGAGAAGTGTACTTTGGTAATTCAAAGCCATATGCCAAAGACCAGACTGGGGTTCAAACAGCCTCCCTTTTGTAATTGGTTTTATTTTGGGATGAAGAGGCTTTTAGGTAAGTTATTGAAGCCTTTAACCTCTGGTTTTCTCATTTGTGAGATGTGAATCATAAGAGATGCTCTTCAAATGCCAGGATTTTGATGGGACTATGGCATGTAAAAAACAAAGATGCTCTGAGATTGTCATTGCTTTTCAGGAGGTACAAATACCTTCTTACCTGTTTGCATGCATATTTCCAAGAATCCATGAGGCTAAATCATAAATGGTTTAAGTAATTGCTGATATTTACTGAGGGAAAATATCTTAGTATCTGCAGCTTTCTCCTGCCATTAAAGAGCATGGTTTGCCTATTTATTAAAATCGGTCTTTGAAGGGGCTTTTATTTAAGCACTCCGGAGAACTATCATGCAGAGAAAAAACACTGACTAAGGTTCCAACACCTGGATTCTAACCTTAGCTCTGCCATTGTCTTCATGTGTGACTTACCAAGTCTCACCTTTGCTCTGCTTCAGTTTGTTCCTATGTTGAAAGGGAGCTGGACTTCATTATACGGTTGTTAACCATATAGTGTGCCCCATGGGAAAACAGATGAAGCATACTAAACCTTGCATGACAATGCACACAGGCTTCCACTTTTGCAGAAATTTTAGTGGGTTCACAGCCTCACTTAATAGATGATGGACTCCAGTCCAGGTTAATGAGCTCTAACCTAGTTGATTTTCCAACCAATCTTGTAACTAGTCATTCTCTATCCATTTTGGACAAAGACGGAATTCCATTTTCAGTTAAAGTTTATTCACTATTCGTTAAAGTTTAACTAAAATCCTGCAGGTGATAGGAACTCTCTCGGGCAGTGCTAAGGACGGTGTCACTCCACAGATGGTTGAAATTTGTGAGGAAAAGGGTCTGATGACTTTAATATTTAAAATGAGAACTGCTAAGTCTGTCATTCGATATCTTAAGGATGGACAAATTTTTGGCTCTCACTTCAAGGCCTACAACTAAAATATACTACTACTTTGTAAAACAAATTCTTTAATCTCTGTTCATATTAAAAAGCAAATTTAAGAAATGGAAATGGTATATTTTGCTCTGAAAAGATACATGGAAAGAGAAGAAATAGATTGTGTTCTTTTTTTGATATTACTGTTCAGAAGAATGGGTGATAATTATATAGTCTACCAGTTAATGACTGACCTCTCCAGGGAGCACAGGCAGACTCTGTGGTAGTCGACTGAAATAGAACACCTTCAAATCAGTTTAAGTACAAGGGAAGTTTCTGGGAAGAACATGAGGCTATCTTAAGGAACCCAAAGACAGGAAGCATAGACCAGTGTCAGAAACAATGGGAACACAAGAAGCTGGGAAATTCAGAAGCAACGGTTTTTCTCTTCCTCTCTCCAGGAGGCTGCATGGTCCCTCATTCCCCCTTCCCTCTGCCCAGCTGCTGTTTTTCTCAAACAAGCATTGTCTGCTTCAGGATGCTCATGCTCACAAGGTACCCAGCTCAGCCCAATGATAATATTCTGTCCAGACCCTAGGAAAGACTGACTGGAGTCTCTAAAGCCCAATTCCAAATTCCCTGCAGGGAGAATTTCACTGCTTCAGTGTTCAGCAGGAACATGTTCCAATGAGCTGGGGAAAGTTGGATCACATTACTGCCAGCTCTGTAGGAGCTATGGGAGCAAATTCTCAAAAAGGAGGCTTGCATGGCTTCCCTAAAAAGAGACCATCAGGGCAGAGTGAAAATAATAGGGGAAGAAATGACTTTCATTGCTAGTACGTGGCAGACCTCAAATAAAGGCAAGGAAACCAATAGCATCAGGAGCCTCACGGTGGCAGCTGAGTATGGAGGTCTGATGCTTGTTCCTGTAGGATGGCCTCGTCCTACTCTTCCTCGTGAACAAAGAGGAAGCCTGTACCTGGAGAAAACATCCCCTTAGCATGGAAGGGTGGAGGTGGTATTGGCCTTGTCACATCCCTTTCCAGACGGATTTCAACACCGACGACCTGAAGTTGCCGCCACATTCAAGGAAATGTAAACTACAGAGTGGCGATGAACAATACAGACTTTGTAATAAAAGTTACTGGACCATTTAACTGCTCATTAATGTTAATCTCTGGAGTGATTTTTTAAAAAGACAGTTGAGAAAATTTCTTAGCTTTGAAACTATAAAACTGTATTAATTAGCACATTTGGTTGCTAAAAATATAAGCTCACTTGAGTTAGCTTAAGAAAAATTACAAATTTATTTTAAGAATACAGCGAGGTTTAAGGATATGAGGATAAAAGGGCACCTTGAGTTGGGCTGAAACTGAAAACCTGAAAAGTATCAGGAGCCCACATATCCTCCTTCCCACTGGTGTACCTGCATGCCGTTGGGAGTGTTCTTCATTTTTATCTCTGCAAACTGGTTTCTACATGCCCCCTAATTCACAGGGTGGAGTACCACTGCTAGCAAAAGCAAGTTTACTCAGCAAGATGATTTCTGCAAATATTAATGTGCCTTTTGTGTTTCTGTTTTGTACTTCCTACTGCTCACCCAGAACCTTCTACATGGACTAAGAAAGATATGGATGGTTCCAGCTGGTAGAAGATGAACAGTCAATGCTTTGTAGTTTTTATCAGAAAAAAAAGTTCTGAAAATTAAAGCTTTTTATTTAAACGAGATATATTTTGTGGAGAGACAAAAGGATTGTGAGAGTTGAAAGGCCTTAAAGGAAGCAGGCATAGAATTTATGTCCTGGTAACACAAAGAAAAGAGACTGGAAGAAGACCTAGACTAAAGAAAGACCCAGGGAGAGAGGAAGCTGATAAGCAAAGCTAGGGACAAGGGACTCCACCAGGGTAAGGGAACAGAACTACAGAGATGGGAGAAGCAGTGGACACCAAGACTGTATGCACCCACTCCCTAAGGGGGCCACATGGCATAGCCCAAGCCAGCCTATCAATCGGAGTGAGCACATACTTTCCCTGGTCCTTTGTTCCACAATAAGCCCAGTTTTGGTGT
Organism: Aplodontia rufa; assembly: GCA_004027875.1. Classification (NCBI taxonomy): domain Eukaryota; kingdom Metazoa; phylum Chordata; class Mammalia; order Rodentia; family Aplodontiidae; genus Aplodontia; species Aplodontia rufa. Next base: position 18,673 of record PVKS010016901.1, read on the forward strand.
CTTGCTACCTGTAGAAGTCGTTCCCACTGACAGCAGCCAGCTTATTACCTTGGCCTATTCAGCGAAAGTGGGTGTCCTAGACTCAGGAATTTGCGCATCCCTCCTGCTCTGCCCCTTGTGGACAATCAGCCTTTTCAATAGAGGAAGACATTCGTCACAGATCCTGAAGAGGGTGAGCCCGGACCCCAGACCAAGGGTGGGTGTGTTGAGCAGTGGTAGTCAGGAAAGGAAACCACTGCCCTGTATTTGGATAGCACTGGACCATGGGGAAGCTGAAGAATCTTCTTATTTCAGTTGACACAATTTCCAAGTCCAATTTCAAATTCCTGGACAGGGCATCTGACTGGCTTAACCTTGGATAGGTGTTCACTCCAGTCCAACCAACTGTGGGCAATGTGTGCAGATTCATCCACTTTGGAGGGGTTGGGGAGGAAATTTAGTAGGATGCTTGAGACTACAGAGACTCCAAAATGGGTTCATACGGAACTCTACAGTTTTCATTCACAGAATTGAATCATTTACATGTCTTAGCTTTCAGACTATGGAATTTAATCTTTTATGAACTATTATGTAATCTTGGACACAATGCTTTTGCACCTTAGTTTTTGTTTTTTGGTATTTTTTTCCTTGAACTTTAAAGATACTGGTAAAGGTAACTTTAAGATTCTCTTTGTCTCACCATATCTGTTGACAGTGATATAAAAATATATCACTGGCATATTGACTCATTTTGCATTAAAGACACTTGAAAAGCAGCTGGTGCAAGAAGATCCTTCTGACCTATTTTCTGTTTCTTAAATGCAGATGAAATTCCCATTTGAAAGACACACTCTCTGTATTAGAAGGCAAAGCAACATTTTTACCATCAAAGACTCAAAGTTGAAACCTAGAGAATTTTGTACAGACCTTGTTAAAATATTTCATCTTTTAAGTCTCCCCCCACATAAATTAGTTGCTTCTTCAACTGTTCCTTGTCCAATTCTATCTATAAGTAACTGACTGTAACTGCTTCTTTGGTTCATCACTTCTTTATGAACGTGCCCATGCCTTGTAAAACTTGCATTAAATAAATGTGTATGCTTTTCTCCTGTCAGTCTGTCCCATGTTGATTTAATTCTCAGGCCCAGCTGAAAAACTCTAAAGGAAAAACCTTGTTCCCCAACAATAGATACAGATTGATCATTCAGAGAGCTGGTATTTAAAAATTCTGTTCTAAAACAATCAAAATAGGGCTGGGCTGTGGTTCAGTGGTAGAGCACCTGCCCATCATGCATGAGGCCCTGGCTTTGATCACCAGCACTGCAAAACAAACAAACAAAATCTTCAACACATAGAAACACCACACAGCCCATACTGTAATAAATCAATACTTTTGAATATAAAGATGGATACAATTTTTAAGTTGCCAAATAATAGTTGTATATGTTATATATTTGTGTAAAAGTATACAACTTTGTCAATAAAAATCAGTTTACCCCCACTAAAGACATATGGAACAATATTTAAAGAATTGATTTGACATAAGGTCAACACTATTAACAGATGAGTGCAAGCACCAGCTTCCTTAATAAGATTCCTAAAACACATGAAATAAGGAATCAATAAGTGGGATGACCTCGCATTAAAAGCTTCTGCACTGCAAACGAAACAAGAGTGTGAAGAGAGAGCATATGGAATGGGAGAAAATCTTTGCCAGGTACTCTTCTGACAGGTAATTAATATCTAGAATACATAAGGAACTCAAAAAGTTTAACACCAAAAAACAAAACAAAACAAAATAACCTAATCAATAATTGGACAAATTATCTAAACAGACATTTCTCAAAAGAAGAAATACAAATGGCCAAGAAAAACAGAAAAAAAGTTCAACATGCTTAGCAATCAGGGAAATGTAAATCAAAATGAGAGTTAATTTATCTCACTTCAGTTGGAATAGCAATCATTAAGATTACAAATAATAATAATAATTGCTGCTGAGTCTGTGGGGACAAAGGTACACTCGAACATTGTTGGTAGGACTGCAAATTAGTACAACCTCTATGGAAAGCACTATGGAGATTCCTCAAAAGACTAGGAATGGACTCACCAAATGATCCAGCTAACCCACTCCTTAGTATTTATCCAAAAGAATTGAAAATCAACATACTATAGTTACAATGCATAACAATGTTTAGAACAACACAATTCACAATAGCCAAGTTATGGAACCAACCTAGCTGCCCATCCACAGACAAATGGAGTTTTACTTAGGCACGAAGAAGAATGAAATTATATAATTTGCTGGTAAATGGATCAAACTGGAGGTCATCATGCTAAAGAAATAAGCCAGACTCAGAAAGTCAAAGGTTGAATGATCTTTCTCAGATGCAGAAGCTAGAGAGAAGGAAGAAATTTTAAAAAGGAACTATCTCAAGAAATGGAAGAATAGTGGAAAAAACAAGGGTACTGAGGGTGTGGGAGGAGGATTGGGAAAGGGGAAGAACTTAGGACTGAAATTGACCAAATGACACTATGCACACGTATGAAGATATCACAACAAATTCCAGTTATAACTGCAATGCATCAATTAAGAATATAATAAATAGAAGGGATACCAGAAATGTAGAGCAAGGGGATCAGGGGAGGGAGAAGTAGAGGGAAAGAAGTAGAGATTTAAATGGAAAAAGTGTGTCATATACATCTATGAATAGGTCAGAATGAACTGCACTATTACGTACAGCTATAATGTACTCATAAAAACATAAAAAAGAATGTTCTTTTGAGTAAGTCATATCTTGGTTGGGATTTAGTTATACTATCTTTCCTATCTAGTTAGAAGAGTTTCATAATTAGAAAAAGTGTTTATTCTTTCTCTGTTCTTGCTTAAATTACCTGATTCAAACATTTTTATCTCATCAACTTCCTTAAAATGAGTTGTTCCCACCAAAATATGCTCAAGGAAAACTTGAAAGGTAACACAACAGAAAGCCCCACTACTTACTTCTAACTGGTGCTGACAGTTTTCTCTTCACCGAGACTTAAAACCTGAGTCATCTTTGAAGCTTTCCTTTTCTACATTTCATATTCAGTCGGATGCCCTGCCCTGCTGATCCTTCATTGGTGTTTTCTCACACATATACACACATTCATTCCTTTCCGGTCCCTTTCATCTCAAGCAATTTCAACCTATTTTCCAATACATGCTGTATATTGTTTCCCGAAAATTTTCCCTCAATACAAAATTTCTCTGCTAAACAAAGCAAAACACAACATGATAAATGGTTGCAAAGACTTTCTATTGCTAATAGAATAAAATCCAAATTCCCTAAGCAAGTATTTTTTCAGGTCAAGTCAGTCCCATTAAAAGATTTCTCTGTCCAGGTACCAGATCTCCCTGTCTCACTAGAAACATCAAAATATGTGCTTTGGCTCAGAGGACCCTCCTACCTGACACTTCAAACCTTCTCTCCTATGCCTCATTGCCAGACTTCTCACTACCTGGCCTCTTCAAATTGATAGTGAATTTGGGCACTTGGCTTTGGATTAAGCTTCTAAAAAGCTGATTTTAGGAACCTGTTTCATGCAATGCCACCAATGATGTGACCAGCTGAGAAGCGACACCCTGGCCCTCACCAGCTGAGAAAGGGAAAGATAACGTTTAGTGGTCTTTTCAATATGGCCTTCACAGAGATTTTCTAAAAGTCCTTCCTTGTGCAAATTATTTCTTTAACATAGAGTCTACCTATGGTACCCTAAATCTCCACCCACTCACCCCACTCACCCAAATGTGGTAGTCCAGAGAGAAAATTCCCTTATCAGAATTCCTGTTTCTTATCACCAAAGGATGAGAAGGCCATTCCTGTTTGATTTCTAAGGCTCTTTTCTGCTAACATATGGATACAATCAGGGAATCCAGTGTGACCATCTCTGTCTTTCATCATGTTCTCTGCTTCTGTGCACTGTGGGTCTCCTCATCTCTAGGAACATTTCCAGGAACAGGCTTTCCTAGTGATCCACTTGGGGTCAAAATCCCCTCCAACTCTGACTCTCTCTGACCAATTGGCCTGTCAGTCTCCATTTGACCAAACAAGTAGAGCCTCAGTGAAAGTATGTGAGGTGTTTTGCTGTTATAGCTGTTGCCAAAGCGAGAGTTGAATCTCAGGATAGAGGGGCGTGTGAGGGAAACACTGGTTGTTTCCAATTTGTAGACTGCGACAGTGAGAGGGAGGTTTTAGTTCATTTACTTTTCAGTATTGTGCTCATATAATAATTGCATAACCTCCCCCTATGCACAGGAGATAAGTGTGGACTTTATGGAATGGATGCAGATAAATGAACAATCAGAATTTCAAAGTATATAAACTAACAGGCACCGTCACTATGTCAGCAACTAGTCATGATACACAAAATGAAATGACTACATTAGCAGGTTGCAAATGATGGAGGGATATTGGTTTTTGTTGGGAAGGGTTGATTTTGATTAGAAAAAGTTATTCAGAAGCAAAGTTATTCAATGTGAGTGGGGTTTTCATAGAGGGACAATGATCTTAGGATCAAATGAAATTACATAAGAAAGGTCTAGTTTGCTAGAGAATACAGCACTCTTAGGGGATCAATATGGATAAATAATCAGACTAGGGATTTCTAACTTCATGCTAAAAGCAATAAAAATACATTTCAGTTTTTGAGAAGAGTATCTTCACCTAACTTTCATTGGGGAAAACAACTCTAGTGTCAGTGAGAAGGCCAGATCGGAAAGATATCATTGTTGAACACTTCTTTGTAGAGCTGGTGAGCTATTCTTTGACACATCATGCTTCCACAAGGCCATCTACAGCTAGTAGAAATTCAGCTCTGCCTCTTTGTATTGTATTACACTATAAATATCCTTAAAAGCACATAATATAAAATAGGTAACTGTAGAACAAAGGGAAAACAGTAAAGCAAATGTATAATATGCTGATACCACTTTAGTGTTTAATTTTATTATTCATGATGGTTATTATGCATGTTTGAAGATCCATAAAATTGATTTGCTACCCACTGGGGAATAAATAGGCTATGTAAAACAATAGGCCCACAAACAATCCCCTGAGGTCCTCAAGAGCACATTTTCCTCCTGATAATCACCCACAATTAGAGCAGATTCTTTCAGATACATAAAGCAATAAAATGGGGTAGCTATAAATAGTACTGCTTGTTCACACTGAAAAAAATTGTGCTATACACTACAAATCCTTGCCCAAAATAACTTTTTTCTGTAGTTGTAAGCACTGATAAGAATAGGTTATGGAATCACCAGATGGGACGAAATCCTAGTCTAGTGCAAATCTTTTCTTCCAAACTAGATTGGATTGAACCTCCCTGAGGGATAAGAATCTATCTTAAAAAAGAAAATCTGTCTTGCTCTATTAAGATCATTCATATTAGTGAATGTCTATTTATTAAGCTAAAAAAATGAACAATGCCTGTGGATGTCCTTACAGGATTCCTCCCCAAGGAAATGAGAACTGGGCAAAGCTGGCAGACCTAATATGCTGGTGTGAGTGCTCAGAAACTGAGCATCTCCTCTTATCTCACATGCATAAGGCCAGGTGGAGAACTGAGTATATTACCCTTCAGATACTTCTGAGATGCTAAGTCCAAAGTCAGGATGCCCGTCTAGGGGTCTGAGGGCAGACTGAGGGCCAAAATATGGAACTAAAATAGGGCAAATCGTCAAAATCAGAACTTCTAAAGGACTTGGGTGGACAGTCTGGGACCCTTTAAAAGACAGAGTGACATGATCCATACCTCCACTCCTGGGTATTAAATATAGACACTTGTTCCTTAGAGCAATTTTTTAACATGAATTTCTTGAAAGACAGCTGGCTAATTAGGGAATGTGGTGTGCATGACAGATTTCTTTTGATTATAACAATTATAGTCAGGAAGGATCACCAAAATAAGAAAAACGAAAAAGCTCCAGCCCACTCAGCTGGCTATTCATTGAACTTGCTTTCTCTTATTGATCTCTTACGTCGATTCTGTGTTTTGTTTGTAACAATGCAGGGGATAAGAATTATGTAAGAGACTTTCCAGAGTCTAACTCCAGCATTCATGGAAACAATTATATTTAGAATAAGGTATAACACAGACTACAGCTATTGCCTGTGGCAGAGTAGATATTTTTGTTTTCATTTTTTCCTTTAAATTTAGTATTATTGATTTTAAAAATCTGAAGAATGATAAAAAGTGAATCTGAAAAGACACATCCTCAAGAAATTTATAGTGCAGTTAAGAAGAGACCTGCTCATTTCTCTAGCCAGTTAATCAACCCTTTGTTTATCATGAAGCTAATGTTTTAAAAATCCAGCTTTAGAATTATCAAGAGGTACAGATGAAAACAAACACAGAATTCATCTGGCTCCAAGTGTCCTCTATTGTACCTTTAGAATTATAGTAATGACCAGAGACAAATTAAGGTATGAAGTATGAGAAATCATGAGTAAAGGAAATGCTGGGTTATAGAGAGCTCAGGAAGGAATTGCCAATGTTGGACGAGATTTGGGGAAAGAGATTCTCCAGGGTATTTCAAAGGTGATGTTAGAACGGGACAAGTCTCTTGATAGTTCCATTGATGCTATAAAGATGCAATCTTTACTCCTCCAAGAGTTAATGCGTTGATTTTCAGGAGAAACGCTTTTACCAACTTCATGTGTGAATCCCATCACCTTCAGTGATGTGTTTCTGCAACCTACCTTATCTTTATTTACATCTTCTAACATGCAATGTTTTTACATGTCTTTAAAGAATGTGTCAATACAGTTCTAAAGGTTTCAATATTTGATGAAGTACAGCATTGGACTATGCATGGTACATGCTTCAAGAGCTTCATGGCCATGAACTGTCCTAGAAAATTCAAAGAACATTGGAGTTTGATCTCAGAATCAAAACTGTATATTCTAAACTATGTATTCAGGCATATTTTGATACGAGAGTCTGTGCTTTTATACATAGTTCTTACCAAGAAATACAACAGGCTTGTAAGGTAGAGGTTATCTTATTGAAGCCATGGTGTCTAGCTGGGTAAATGATCTTCCTATGGTGAAGCAGCTGAACATTGGCTAAGCAAGGCTTTATACCAGATCCAACTGACTCCAAGTCAAGATAAGAATTATGGAAGAAATGGCTGATCTTTCAACTTTTATATTCATCTTAAGAGAAAAATCTTTTTATTTACTTATTTTTAAAGTTTTTGGTAGAGCTCTCAGAATCTTCAAAATGGAACCTGGGGAAGTTAATCTAATCATTCCTTATAAATTGAAATTCAATGTTCCTATTGTCTTAATATTATCCAAAGACCATTTTATATAAAACCCTACAAAGATAGAACATCTATGAAAAGTAATTTAATCATTCTTTATTTAAAGGACAATGCTAATTTTATTAATCAGTTCAACATTTCAAAATATGAATCATTTTTTCATTATAAAACAATATAACTGCATTATATTTTTTAAATGTAGAATTTAGACAGGAAAGAAATCAGCTATGATCTCACCAGTCTACTTGCATGCTGATGTGATTTTTACATTTCTCCTCATGAATAGTTTTTCTTTTCTTTCTTTTTAATTTTTTTGGTACTGGGGATTGAAACAAGGGACACTTAGCCACTGAGCCACACCCCCAGCTCTATTTTTTAATTTTGAGTCAAGATAGTGCCAAGTTGCTTAGGGCCTCGCTAAGTTGCTGCGGTTGGCTTTGAACTTGTGAATTACAGACCAGTGCAACTGAGACCAGCTGAATAATTTTTCTTATGAATACAAATTAATGGAGAACTAGGATCTTTCTCCAATTGGAAATTAATTTGGGCATTTAAAGAGGGATAAAGAAGGAGATGCTTGAAGCCTACTGTGGTAGGCTTGCAGAACAGGCCCCATGGTGGTGCCTCACGGTTATGGTTATGGTGGAGGGACACACCCCCAACACCATGGCTCTCAGTGCTGATGCTCAGGAGATTCTCTTGAATTGCTTTATGAACCTATCCTCCCTGGGGACCAACCAGACAAGTTCAACCATCTCTAGGCATTTTAGTTTAAAAGCAGCACAGCAAATTGAGGGACACTGGTCTAAAATAAGAAGCACCAGCATATTGGTATTCCCAGTGAGCAAGTCCATTCCGGGAGAGAAGGATTAGAAATGGATGGTGGCAATGAGTCACTCTCCGCTTTCACCTCCAGCTACAGGTCCACTGACCTCCACCTCGGCATAAATCCAAAAATTTCGAGGCCTGAAGAGAATACTTTGTTGAATACCTTCTCTGCCAAGTTGTGAAAGTGAGTGGAGAAGATGGGCAGAAACAGGGGCAGGAGGCAGGAGAGGAAGAAGGGAAAGGAGACGTGGGGAAACAGTAACACTATGGGGAAGAAAGAGTGCTCCTGGATTTTAAATATGTTTGTAATATACTGCTTAGGGTCTGCCCGCATGACAGAACTGGGTGAAGGAGATGGGATGCCTAACTTGGAGGAGAGAAACCATAAGGACCGTGATAACTTTCTTCAAATATTTGAATGGACAGCCACAATAACCTAGTCTCCTAATAAAGCCAGACATGCCAAATTTTAGAGCAAGCAGTATCCACAGTGCTGGTATGAAGAAATTAGACTTCTGTTCTGTGGCTCCAAAGGTAGAATCAGGACTGCAAGATTTAAAATTCAAACGTGCAGTATTCAATTCAATCCCCAAAGGAACTTTCCATGCGAGACAGTTGACAAGGTTGAAGGGCTTAGAGTCCAACAGGCTGAGTTGGAAGTCCTGGGCTTCCCTTTATTAACTGTGTGATCTTGGGAAATGCACTTAAACCCTCTGAATTACCATTCCCTCACCAATAAAAGAGAGGTAATAACATAAGGTTTTAAGACTTCTGAGATTATACATATGTATAAAGGTCCTAGTGTTTGACAGTGGCAGCACGGTGGTCCTGGGCACGTTCCTGTTGCCCTGGAATTGACAACTGGAATCCAAAGCTCACGGTAAAGAAATATCAAGGACCAAAGGATAAGTACCTTGTGTATTGCGTAACGACATGGATACCTTCTGAGAAATGCACTAGGCAGTTGTGTCATTGTGTGACCATCATAAGAGTGTAGCCACACAAACACGGAAGGTGTAGCCTACATGTACACGCACACGTGCACACGCACACCTGGAAGGTGTAGCCTACATGTACATGTCCCATACAGTGTGTATCCAATGCAGTAGCCTATTTTCTTGTAGGGCCACTGTGAAAGCAGCAAGAGATTAAATCAAGCACGAGAGAAAATGATGTAGTCAAAAGTTGTGGCAAACCCATTGCATGAGGTTCCTGCTGGTATAACAGAGCATCCTGTATTAACAGCAGACATCTTTTTAAAAGTGGAAATACACTATAAAATAATAACAGAAAGAGTAGCATACTGAATGCATAAAGCAGTAACATAGCTGTTTCTTATCGTTATCGAGCATCATGTACCATACATAATTGTAGGTGCTATACTTTTACACGACTGGCAGTGCAGCAGGCTTGTTTATATCAGCATCACCACAAACATGTGGGTAATGCCTTGCACGATGATGTTACATCAACTGTGAAGTCGCCGGAGGATAGGACTCTCCAGCTTCTTCATGATACTATGGGAGCACTGTCACATATGTGGTCCAGCACTGAACAAAGCATTGTTAGGTGCTTTATAGCTGTAACAAATGAACAGCAATCAGACATATCAAGAAGCGGCTAGACTTGTTATACTTCTCCAGCTTTCATCCTTACCACCTGCTTCCTGTCCATATAAGCAGACAGGAACCTGGAGAAGAGAATTCAGGGACGTCACCTGCATCTGTGGGGTGAGGAGATGCTGTTTCTGCTCCGCCTCCGTTTATAGGACTTAGGCTAGCTACAGAACGTTTAGTAAGGTTACAGTAACAGAATGGTGTTGGGTTAGCAGTTAATTAGGGTATAAGGGCCTATAGCATAGTTAAATCAGAAGCATCTGAAGGAAAATAGGGATTTAAGGGTTTTGGGAAAGTGATCTCTGCCTTTTATCAAAACAGGTATAAAGAACTAAGTACAACATTATCCTTTTTGAAAATGAAGCCTTCTTGTACAATACATGAAACAGTTCATGAAGATTTGACCATGAATTAATGATGAAGTGGATAGTTTTGTATCTGGTGCTCTGAAACAGTTTAAATGGTTACAGGTGGTCAATTTGGTTAATGAGGCAGATAATGAAAGCATTGTTTAGGCACCTGTATAAAAGAGCGCAACAATAACGAACAGACGGCATTTTGCTTGAGTAGCTCGTACTTGCTCTGGAGGCTCAAGTCTTTCCTCCGCTCTGACTCCACTCATCCTTCGGGGACGGTAAGAGTTGCTGGGCCTGACCCCAGGCAGAAAGGCAGAGAGAAAGGGTAGAGAGCCATAGTTTCCATGCCTAACATTTAGTAGTTGGTGATGAGAATGTGGATTTACTGTGGATCAAAGAGACACAGTGGAAGGCAGCCAGGCTCCTCAGTATCTCACCCAAGAGAACTGACTGCCAAGAAAGTGGACCCTGGTAACAAAACACAGGGTGAATCATCAAGGGTAGGAGCAGATGGTGGAGATTGGGAAGTGAGAGGTCCCCTATGGGGCTTCTGGAAAATTCACATAAGCACCAATGAAGAGGCCGGTATTTGGATGTCTGCCACAGAGACGGCACCAGTGAGCCGGTTGGCATTGGCCAAAGAGACCTCAAACCATGGGACAGGTAAGAAATAATTGTCTCCCTGTGCCTCTTCCCAGTCTCTGACAGAGGAGGAGGCCCCAGGAGGGCAAATGCACTGCTGCCTTCTGGGGCAGGGGGAGGGGGCAGAGAGGACATGGTTATTGCATAGGACCAAGATTGAAGTTATGAAGTGAACTAGACTGGGTTGTGTTTGTTATCTCTGGAAGTGACCAGAGCCCTAAAAGTGGTTCCACCAGTGCTGTGTCAGGAGACAGGACAGAGACTATGAACATGGCAGAGTTGAAGGCAAAAGACTGGATGAAAAGGAAATCATTTCAAGCGTGTATTTCCTGTGAATTAGGATTGTTCAATAAAGCAGATGTGGTAGCCACTATTTTCATTAGCAACAAAGTGGCAACAGGCGGGTCTGAATGATGCCTCCCTGGGGAAAGGCACTCACTGGTGATGAATCACTATGTGATTATGCGGGTGGGGTTTCCCCTGAAGGGACTGAGCTGCTCCGGGCCAGCTGTCCTCAGAAGAGGTCATTCATGGGGCAGGAAATCAGAACTCTGGGACCCAGCACTAGTTTGACTAGCTCTCCCAGGAAGACGCCCTGAGGTGCTTCCTCCTGCAGGCACAGGGGCTAGTATGAGCACTGACTGATTTTTAGGTTCTGTTTCCTGGTCATTGTCCCTGACCTTTATTGTGATTTGATCAATGTCTCAAATACTTCGACTTCTGATTTCCTCAAGGAAATTAAGGGAAAAGGTCCATAACACAGCAAATCAGCGAGTGGAAGGCAGCAGCTGTAGACACCAGCTGAGAACAGCCTTGCCCGAGTGACATCTCACAAGAGCTGATGACACCGGAAGTATGGGCACTTGAGAGACCAGTTCCTGAATACACATGACAGCCTGCCCTGAGAGAGCTCAAGGTTCCTAAGCATCAGAAAGGGCACTGGGAGTAGGGGCTCGAGGGGGGCAACAACACTAGTGTGAGTCAGGCTGTTATCATTTTAGTTACACTTTAAATAGCTATCCAACAATGGCACAGACTCCTTGTCCCTACAAGTGTGTAAAGTATAAATATTTTCCTTTCAGGGAGTGTTCTAAGGGTATTCCTCTGACACATATGCAATGTATATTTACTTTCACGTATTGTACATCAAGCCCTGTGCTGTGCTTTACATACAAACTCTGTTTAAAACCTGGTGTTACAGAAGAAAGATCTGAGGCTGGCACACTTAAGTTGCCCAGGAACTTATCACTAATACATAGCAGGGACTCCAAAAGTGAGTGCAGATGTCCCTGACTTACAATGTGGTCAGACCTGCATTTTTTTCCAACTTCACGGTGGTACTTTATGATGTGTTGGTAAGAGGATATAAGCCTGTTCTGGTTTACACTTTCAGTACAGTATTCGATACATTACACGAGACATTCAACATTATTATAAAATAGGTGTTGTTAGATGATTTTGCCCAATTGTAGACGAATGCTTAGTGTTCTAGCATGTGTAAGGTAGACTGGCTAAGCGATGATGTATTGAATGTATTTTTGACTTAGAACATATTCAACTTATGATGGCTCTGTTGGGATAAAGCTCATTGCAAATTAAAGTGCCTCTGCACACGAGAATACGCGGGTCTAGCGGGTGGTGTTGATACAATTGCAGCCAATGACTCATTGATGCAGGTGCCTGTGAATTATTTTGGAGGCCCATGAATTAGTGTCACGGGAGGGGAAGAATGGAATGGAGGGAATGGTCAGGGAAGGCTCTTAGAGGATGTGCCTCCAAGGCTGAGTTATATATGATGGGTAGGAGTTAAAGAAGGAGGAGGGAGCACTCTGGAGGTAAGTGACAGGAGCTGTCATTCCAGACAAAAGGGCCAGCACAGTGATACTTAAGAGATAGCTTGGTAAATATTCACTGACTAGTTAATGCCAGCATGGGCCAAGTACCCCCAGATAGGACATCACATAGCTTTGGGGGCAACAGGAGATTGGGGACACTCCGTGCCTGTTGGCATCGAGTACAGGGGGTGGGATGGGCAGTGCAGCTCGCTGCAGACATCAGCAGGCCAGGAGCCAGGTGATAAAGGAGCAGCTGCGGGTGTGGAAAAAAATGTTTGGAGGTTGTTTCCTGAGAACAGATTTTGGATTCTAAGGTTTCTGAAGTGGAGCACTTCCTGATAAGATTCGTGCTTGGGTGGGAGTATGGGCTTAAAGGAACAGGGCTGGGGGTCATTGGCATTAAAAGTGTTCCAACATTTTGAGGTTAAGAAGATTCCCTTTAACTTTAAGAATCCATAATTCTTTTAGCTACTTTTCCTGGAATGAATGTATTTGTTGAATGCTTTTGCATACAAAAGTTGGTTGTTTTCATTAAAAGTTGCTATTTTACTCAGCTTTTTGCAAATATACTGTCAGGGTGTTACGATCAAAGTCTGTGATTTTTCTAATAGCATCAGTTAAGCACTTGGGGTTGTGATGTGTGGATTTGTGACACCAGCACCCCGTAACCTGGTGCAATGGAAGGATACAGGACCAGTTTATTGGTTGGCATGTAACTGATTAAGCTCAGATAAGTGTTACCATAAGAATCAAATGGTCCACCTAACTTTAAGGATACAGGTACAGCTTAGCTAGAAGACTTTGAAAGCCTTGTCTGTCACCTGAGGTGTCTCAGGTGTTGGTTAAACCCTTGAGAAACTCCTTCTAGTCTCATGCATCTCTTTAGACACCTTTCTGGTTCGTGAGTCACATTAACAATTACCAACATGAAAAGGCACCTCTCTGAACATGGCCATGTTAAACAGAGCATATTGGAACACTTTAGTATGATTTTTATCTCAAACAACCACCATTATTAAGGAGGTCATGTCTTCTTTTCCCATGAACTTTTAAACTTTTGTTTAAAAAGGATTATGGTCGAATGTGACTGGTATAGCTTGGCCTTTGTCTTCTTCCCAATAAGAAGACAGCATAGAGACAAATAGATAATTTGAGTTGAAATGAAAAGGCTGATTATAATCACTAGCAAAGGCAATGTGACAGAAATTGGAGATCAACTTTTGACAACTAAATTGGGGATGGTCTTTGTCAACAGCCACCTGCTTCTGTACGGCTCCATAGCCTCTGGAAAAAAGATCATTCTGAGCTCTTCAGTATCCCGATGATTTGGGTGCCTTTGGGTAAAATTAGAAAAGACAATCCCAAGAATTATGTTCCCAGGACAATTTCAGTCTTAGAGACAGAATTTTTTATTGTCATTTGAGGAAAATGTTCCTGGCCTTTCACACACACAAATTTTTTTCTTTTTGGCCTCAAGTTTCAACTTGCGGTGAATTTTTCTGGTTGAATTTAAAAGGGCGAAAAGACTGAGAGGCAACATGAGAGGTTGAGTGGAAATGTTGACTGCTTCCTGACTGTCGTGGCTGACGAGCATCTCCACTGCCTAAATCTCACAGATGCAAACCTGAATCTTGCACTTCTGGGTTTCTTATGGGGTTCTTGCTGGGAGTGACAGCAGAAGTGCTGACTTCAGTGGAAATTCCCTGATAAAAAGACCCTGACTAATGTTTTGGAATTTGGAAATTTGATACCCCTCACTGACCACCAAAGTGATGCACCTCTGACCAATTTAACCTGTGCGAATGAACAATATGAAAGCAGCCTTCTCTTTTCACATACAGTCACTAAGCAGAAAGCTGGTGCCTGCCAGGGCATGGGTGCTTTCCAAGCACCCTAGCATCCGGAGTTGAAGCGGGAAGTCCAGTGCCGACCAGGGCACACTAAAAGCTCTATGCACATCCTGATGTTCCCAAAGGTCTTCTGCCCTTAGACAGCACTTCTTGGAAACTTGGAGTAAAAAGCCTCTATTATTTGCTCTTTCAGGAAGTGATTCATAGTATTTCCAAAATCAACAGAATCTCTCTCATACAGCAGATATTTGAATTCCCAAAGCAGGAATAACAGACCTCCACAATCTTCTTGTTCACAAAGTTTGCATCCATTAGTGTCTCATTTGTTTGTGATTCAGGCACTCTAGCCCCAAATAAAGCAAAATAGAAACAAAAATTTTGAGTTCTTTTAATTAAATAATATTTTTTTGCAGTCTCCCTGAAGCATACCCAGGGCCCTGGTTCTGTTTTCCAGGAGCTAATTTGATGATGTTACAGAGAAGCATGTAGGACAATGTAAAGAAGACCAGAGATCAGACTCATCAGTTCTCAGCCCAGCATCTCCTGCCTTCTGGCGGCAGGACTGTAGGTTGGTCCCACAACCTCAAAGCCTCAGCTTCCTTAATTACAAAACTTATGCATGAGTTTACATGAGATCAGAAGACTTAGTTTTTTTTTTTTATTTTTTTTTAAATAAAGAGAGAGGGACAGTGAGAGAGACAGAGAAAGAGAGAAACAACTTTATTGAGTTTTTCACATGGCCTTAGTTGCTCCAACACTTAGTTGTGTACGTGGTGCTGGGGTTTGAACCCAGGTCCTCGTGCTTGCCAGGCAAGTGCCAAAACCGCTGAGCCACCGCTCCAGCCCCGGTATTTTTTTAAAGATTAAAAAAAAATGATGTCTGAATGTGATTGGAAGTATAATTACTTGGAAACTAGGCACTTTCTCTTTTAAAGGATAGTATGCTACCTCTGTCAGGCAATTAAGCAGAACCTCTAGTGGTATGCAAAGCATTCTATCTCAGAATTCCTCTAAGTGATTGATAGAATTGGTGATAGGATTTGGGCAGATGTCTGTCATTGGCAAAACTCCATGTATGGTCTGCAGGGGAAAAAGTCAGGGCTGTTCTGAAGGCTCCTAGACACCAAATATTCTGTCCTATGTACCTTTACACCCTATATACCCTATAAACTCCTATATCCTGTATACCCTTATTTCCTATGTACCCTTATTGCTTGTGTTTAAACCTTGTAGAACTTGAATTTCTTCTATCAGAATTCCAACATCTTCAAAGGGGTTGGATCCATTAGCAAAGAAGCAATAGTGCTATTTATACAACCAGCAACCTCAGTTCATTATGCCCCCTGAGATGGACCCTGGGATATGTCAACCACAGAACTGGAACAACTCATTGAACAGCTTTCTGGAATGTTGCTCAATTCCTTCTGCCTTCCCTAGGCATTGTTTAGAAATTGCTTCCCTCAGCTTGAGGGAGTTGTCAGTGTCTGGTAAATGGAAGGATAGAAGGCCTGACTCCCTGGTCTCAGTTTAGGACACTTTTGAAGAGCCATCCAAGCCCAGAGTTCTCGATGGGAATGCCTGAGGTTGTTGGTGCAACTGCTTCATTGTTCAGTTGAACTATTTTTCCTCTGTCCAGTCTTGTTTCCTAGGAGCTTGTCCATGCTAAGAGAGCACCGCAGCCTGAGACTACAGTCCTCTGCAATATTCGCTGACAAGTTTGACCCTTGGCTGGTGTTTAGAATTGGGATTTCGGTGGAGTTTGTACCATTTCTAGAACTATTTGTAAAAACAATGTGGTTCATAATGAACAGCTGCTTTCGTTCTGGAAGTCTGCAATTTGGCTACATAAGGATGCCTACATAACCAGCCCCTGCTAAAAACACTGAACACTGAGTCCCTAATGAGATTCCCTGATAGAGAGCAATCCCCGTGTGTTGCCACACGTTCTGTGTGACTCCACTAGAAGACATAGGAAGTTTGCAATTGACTTCATCTTAACTTTGTCCCATGTACATTTTCCCTTTGATATTTCTTGATACCTGCTTGCTGTAGCAAATCATAGCTGTTAATACAACTGTATGCTGTGTGCTGAATCCCACCAGCAAATCAAGTGCCCCAAACAACTTCCTGCATGCAAAATGCCATCTCAGAAAATTTGACCTAGTCCCGCTTTCCTCACTTCTTTTCCAAGACCTAAAAATCTTCCCTGAAGCTCAACTTCAACTAATAGTGCTATTCTTCTAGGCCCCAAATCTTAGAATCTCAAAATCAAAGCAAGTCCAATCAACTAAATGCTTCCAAATCTCTCTCTCCAAAGTCTGTGGAATGTGACCTCTGCCTTCTCACCACTGTCATCACTTAGGCCACTATACCGTCCATCTGGACAATTGAATCAGTTCCTCCACTGTTCTCTTTCCAGTTGCACTGACACACAGTGCTGCCAAGTTAATCTTCCTAATGTAAACTTTGGAAAAAATGAGTTTCTGGCTTTGAAACGACACCACTCCAGGTTTTTTGCTCTGATATCACAATAGTAGTAAACTTCTTTACAAGGCAGTCAAGGTTTCCATGCATTGGGCCCAGTCACTATGCCAGTCTTTCTCCCTTCCTCCCCTGTGCTATTATTTGTAGCCATACGAAACGTTACACTGATTACCAAAGAAGCCTTGTATTTTTTCCTTTTTTTCCCCAGAGGAAAAGTTAACTTTATTTCTTCATTTGCCTTTTTTTTTGGCTTGTTTGTTGTTTGTTTTTCCTCCACTTAGTTGTGCATGTGGTGCTGGGGATCAAACCCAGGTCCTCGTACATACCAGACAAGTGCTCTACCATTGAGCCACCTCTCCAGCTTTTTGGCTGTTTTTACTTATACTACTTCTTCCTTTTGAAAAGGTCCATCTCATATCAGACCTTTTCACTGTTTTCGACACCAACTCATCCAAGATACAGAAGATCATCAGAACATATTTTGAAAACTTATACTCTGCCAAATTTGATAACCTGGAGGACATGGACAGGTTCTTGGACACACATGACATCCCCTCGTTAACACAGGAGGACATTGAAAACCTAAACCAACCTATCACAGAAAGTGAAATTGAAGCAGCAATCAAAGTTCTCCTAAAAAAGAAAAGCCCAGGTCCGGATGGATATACGGCAAAATTCTACCAAGCCTTCACAGAAGAACTAACACCGATCATCTACAAGCTCTTCCAGGAAATTGATAGATCAATTGGATCACTCCCAAACACTTTTTATGAAGCCTTCATACTGTCCCAGAGGTTTCGGTATGTTGTTTCCTCATTCTCGTTCAAGTCCAAAAACTTCTTAATCTCAACTCTCATTTCCTCTTTTATCCATCCTTCGTTTAAGAGGTGATTATTCAATTTCCAAGTATTTGAATAGTTTCTGTTATTTCTCTTGTTGATTGCTAAGATCACAGCATTATGATCTGACAGAATACATAGGATTATCTCCGCTTTTTTATATCTGATAAGGTTATCCCAGTGAACTAGGATGTGGTCTATTTTAGAGAAGGATCCATGCACCACTGAGAAGAAGGTAAATTCAGCTGTCTTGGGATGGAATATTCTGTAGATGTCTGTTAAGCCCGATTGATTAATAGAGTTGTTCAGATTGGAGGTATCTTCATTGATTTTTTGTTTTGAAGATCTGTCTAGAGTTGATACTGGTGTGTTGAAGTCCCCCAGGATTATTGTGTTGAGATCAGTGAAGGGATTAATGTCCTTAAGTATTTTTTTCCATATATTTGGGGGGGGTTGTAATTGGAGGCATAAATGTTGATTATTGTTATATCTTCTTGATGAACTGTCCCTTTTAGTATGATAAAGTGACCCTCTTTGTCCTTTCTGACTAGTTTTAGTTGGAGATTAATTTTATCAGAAATTAGAATCGCTATGCCAGGTTGCTTTTTTGGGCTGCAGGCCTGGTAGAAATTTTGCTATCCTTTCACTTTCAGCTTCTGTCTATTTTTGAGTGTCAAATGTGTCTCTTGCAGGCAACATATGGAATTTGTTTTTTGATACAGTGGGTTAGTCTGTGTCTTTTAATTGGTGCGTTGAGACCATTCACATTCAAGGTTAGAATAGATATGTAAGGCTGCTTCACAGACATCTTCAAAGTCAGCTTTTGTATAATACGATTATTGACTTGCCCTTATTTAAGGGTTTAGGATATCATTGGCCTTTTCTTCTGAATGGAGAACATCTTTGAGAATGTTCTGTAGAGCAGGATTTGTGTTCATGTATCTTGCTAGCTTGAGTTTATCGTTGAAGTATTTAATTTCCCCTTCACATTTGAAGCTGAGTTTTGCTGGATATATTATCTTTGGGTTAAAGTTGTTATTTTTTAACACTTGAAAGACATTGTTCCAAGCTCTTCTGGCCTTCATTGTTTGCTCTGAAAAATCCATAGTGATCTGAATTGGTTTGCCTCTGAATGTGATTTGGGGTTTTCCTCTAGCAGCTTTTAGAATTCTCTCCTTAATTTCTCTGTTATTCATTTTGTGTAGATGTGTCTTGGCGAGTTTCTCAATTGATTAGGTCTATTTGGAGTTCTATAAGCATCTTGGATATGATATTCCAGATTGACAGTAAAATGAGGGAAGTTCTCACTTATGATTTTGCTTAAAAGTTTCTTTAATCCTCTTGTTTGCTGTTCGGAATTTTCCTCCAGGCCAATGATTCTCAGATTATTACACCTCATCTCATCAAATATTACCTGGAAGTTCTGATTATGTAATATAAGCTGTTTATCTTGCTTATCTTCTTTGAATTCTACATTGTTTAGCCTATCCTCATTATCTGATACTTGTTCTTTGAGAGCTGAAGTTCTATTTTCAGTGGAGTAAGCTCTGGTATTGGTGTCTTCCAGAGAAGTTTTGATTTGGTTAACCATATTTTTCAATCCTGATAGCTCTGCTACATCTCTTTTCAGGATTTCTATATCTTTGTATAGCTGATCTTTCATTTCACGGAACTGTTCCCTTATTTCCCTGTAGAAGTTGTCTCTCATCTCTTGAAATTGCTCTCTGATCTCTTTCCTTATTTCATTTCTCAACTCTCCTTTGGTGGAGAGCTGTGTGGTTGAGGAGGGGAGTTATTTCCCCTTTTCCTCATTTTCTGAGTCCGAGAGCATGTCTTGGACTTCAAGAAAGTTGCTCTTGATGGAGTAATTGGAACTTCTTATGGCTTTGCTTCATTGTGATGGGTTTCTTTAAGGGAGATCTCACAGTATATTATGATAGCAATCCAGTGCGCGTTTTGAAGTGTGTCTATTTCTTCAGATAGTAGGGTCTCTCTTGGAAAATTGAAGATAAACTGGGATTTTCCCAAGCAGACCTAGAGCCTCAGGAAATGCTGCCTCCCTTCAGGTCACCATGTTGGAATCCCCTTGTGTACTTTTTAAGGTAAACTTTTATGTATACCATAGAACACATTTATAAATAATAATTTTCAAAGGGTGAGTTAAATAATACATGTAGAAAGTTCTAATATTTTCATCCCATATCCCAGTGAACCCCTTACACTGAAGTGTGTACACCCCATCCTGGAGACCCTTGCTTCCCATCTCCAGGACTGTGTGTTCAGTTACCCCTTTGTGAATTTCCTGCCTTGAACCAAAATCTTTTTTCAGATATACTATGAGAAAATCTAGGAGATATTAATGTATTTGTTTATGACCCAGTGCAAAAAAAAAAAATTCATCAAAGGAAAGATGAATTTCACCAACAGCAAGTTCCTTGTGGTTCAGCTGCGCTTATGTCCCAAATGTTGTCTAAACGGAATCTGAGTCTTAATTTGTTAAAGAAGGCTTGATATCCAGGCAATCTCTGAGGACTTTGTTGTGCTTGTTGCCGTCAGGTGGTTATTTAAATCTGATATGCACCATGATTAGGAAGACTTTGCAAAGTCTGGGCTGGGCTGAAGGCAGATAGTGGCAAAATATTTCTTAATGATGACACATTCGTCTTCAAAATGTGGAATCTTAAGTGGCATTGACCTTAAAAAATGTGAAGGTCTCAGCTCACTTCTGTTGTTATAACAGAATTGAGCAAGCCTAGCAGGAAAAGAAATATGTAAAGAGAGTAATATAAAAACAAATATAGAAAAGTTTTTGGGAAATATCACATACAAATTAGCATCAACCTTAAACTTAAGAATATGACACAAATTGAGGCTCAGAAAGAAAACATATTGCAAAAGAACATTTACACAACTTTGGATTTAATAAGGTCTTTCACTGGAATTCTCAAGGGAAAAGAGCCCAGAAAGGAAATTGCTGTTGTACAATGTATCTTTGGGCTACTATTCGAGAACATTTTTTCCTACATAACTTTAATGTGATTACATTAAGATTTACAAATGGGCTCTCTATTTTTGCAGCACAGCTTATCAAATGAGTGTTACTGGAAACCACCACACCAAAAGTCATTGAAAACATACAGATGCCACAATAACCACAAAAGGCAAGCAGGGCAACATTAGTTACTGTTCAATACACTACCTTCACACGCACACATACACACATGGGGGAAGATGCCCACGGTTCGTTCTGGCTCTGAGTGTAACGTTTCCACTAGACAATTTGAGTTTAAAATAAAATGAACCTTTTTCTAGGGAAAATTTAATTTATTTTTATTCTATTTTTAAAATTTTGGGGGGATTGAACCTAGGGGTACTTAACCCCTGAGCCACATTTCCAGCATTTTTTTTTTCATTTTGAGACAGGGTCTCACTAATTTACTTACGCTCTTGCTAAGTTTCTGAGGCTGGCCTTGAACTTCTGATATTGCTGCCTCAGTCTCCCTAGTTGCTAGGATTATAGGTCTGTGCCACTGAATCCCATGGAAATTTAATTCCAATAAAGGTCAAAATAAATGGGTTAGAAAGGGAATACAATTACTTTTCCCCAGTGGTGCTGGCATATTCTGTGCCCACCTGATTCCTCAAGGCAGAAGTCTTTGCTTTATATACTGCCCCATTTTCACATGGTTCCAGGGGAGCAGAGACAGAGAAGTAGAGAAAATTCTGTCATACTATTTTTTGTTTGTTTGTTTTGTTTTTATCAATTTATTTTTCTATTAGTGCATTACAATTTTACATAATTATGGGATTAGTTGTCACATATTCCTAGATGCACAAAAATCAGCAATACAATTTGTTGAATATCCCCCCCCCACTCCTGTACCTCTCTCCTCCCGTCCCCTGATTGCTTGCCTTTCTTCTAGGTCCTATATTGTTCCTGAAAAACCCAAATACAGTGACACAATTCTTAAACCTATGAAGAACATTTTTTATATATATGGCTATAGTATATACAGTGAAATTTATAACTCCTTGGAATGTACCTTGCTTTATCTCAGTTAAAACGTTTCCCCTTCTCCCTTCATATCATCCCTTGTTAGTCTTCAAAATATTTGATAGTAGAATTAAACATCTACATTTTTGTACAGGTATGCAAGAGAGCTTGCTCAAATCTTATGAAGTATCTTGCAACTATATCTCATAAATGTTAACATTTTGCATTTTTGTTCTATGGATCTAATACATGAGTTTGTCTACCTTACTTTCAAGCCTGGGTTTAGGTCCAGCCTCCAAAAATGAGGGAAACCATTCGGCCCTTGACTCTCTGGGTTTGGCTAACTTTGCTCAGCATAATTTCTGCCAATGCAACCCATTTACCTTCAATAGATGCAATATCATTGTTTCTAATAGCTGAGTAGAACTCCATTGTATATGTGTGTGTGTGTGTGTGTGTGTGTATAATATATATATATATATATATATATATATATATATATACACATATATATATATGTATATATATCAAAGCTTTTTGATCCATTCATCCAATGAGGGGCATCTAGGTTGGTTCCATAATTTAGCTATTATAAATTGAGCTGCCATGAACATGGATTTTGCTGTTGATGTAATGTGCTGGTTCTAACTCCTCTGGGAAAATACCCAGAAGAGGGATAGCTGAATTGTGTGATGGAACCAACCCTAATTTTTTGAAGAGTCTCCATACTGCTTTCCAGAGAGGCTATACCAGTCTGCAATTCCACCAACAATGTGCTAGTGTTCCTCTCTCCCTGCAACCCATCCAGCATTTGTGATTATTTGTATTCTTCATCTTTGCCAGTCTGACTGGAGTGAAGTGAAATCTTAATGTAGTTTTGATTTGCGTTTCTCTGATTGCCAGTGATTTAGAACACTTTCTCATGTATTCATTGGCTTGCTCAATGTCATCTGTTGAGAAATTTCTATTTAGCTCTCTGGCCCATTTATTGACTGGATTGTTTGTGGTTTTGTTATTGAGTGTTTTGAGTTCTTTGTAGATTTTGACTATTAGTCCCCTGTCAGAGGGATCACAGGCCATGATTCTCTCCCATTCTGTTGGTTATCGCTTGACTGTTTTGACTATTTTCTTGGCTGTACAGAAACTTTTTAGTTTAATGGCATCCCACTCTTTGATTTTTTTTACTATAATTCTTTCACTTTAGGAGTCTTGTTGAGGAAGTTGTTGCCTACTCCCATATACTGGAGTATTCATCCTAATTTTTCTTCTAGAAGTTGTAGCTGGTTTAATTCCTAATTCCTTAATCCATTTAGATTTGATTTTTGTGCAAGGTGAGAGATAAGGATCTAATTTCAATTTTCTGCAAGTGGCTGTCTAGTTTTTCCAGCACCATTTGTTGTTTAGGCTGTCTCTCATTCATGTTACATTTTGACCCCCTTTGTCAAAGATCAGATGTTTAAAGATTTGTGGGTTTGTCTGAGTCTTCTGTTCCATTGGTCTTCATTCCTATTTTGATACCAGTATCATGATGTTCTTAATACTACAGCTCTATAGTCTAATTTTAGATCTGCTATT
The DNA here is from genome assembly GCA_004027875.1 of Aplodontia rufa. Taxonomy (NCBI): domain Eukaryota; kingdom Metazoa; phylum Chordata; class Mammalia; order Rodentia; family Aplodontiidae; genus Aplodontia; species Aplodontia rufa. The sequence continues at coordinate 41,977 of PVKS010016901.1, forward strand.
GCAAAACCCGTTTTGTCTTTCTTGGTTAGTAATGTTTTAGCTATTCTGGGTTTCTTGTTGTTCCGTATGAATTTGAGAATTCCTTTTTTTATACCTGGAATCTTGGTGGGGATTGCATTGAATCTGTATACTGCTTTTGGCAGAATGGCCATTTTAATTATATTAATTCTGCCTAACCAAGAGCATGGAACATCTTTCTATCTTCTCAGGTCATCTGCAATTTCTGTTTTCAGTGTTAATTTTCCTTCTAGAGGTCTTTCATTTCTCTTGTTAGATTAATTCCCAAGGATTTTATTCCATTAGAGGATATTGTGAATGGGACTGATTTCCTTTTTTTTTTCTTTTTTTCCCACTTTTTTTAAAAATTAGAAGTATATAGAGATACAATTGAGGGGGAAACAGTATCAAACCAACAGTAATCAATGTATATATCCTTTGTTATCCAGGGGTAATGCCAAAACATGGATGACCACCTTGGGTTTCACTTGTTGCAGTTCCCCCAGAAGAACTCATGTGTTAAATGGATATCTCGTGGAGGAATGACATTGGCTTCTGGGATGGTTCCCCCATCTTCCCAATCTCCAGTCTCCTATGAGTTCTTCATATACCCTCCCCCTCCCCATCCCCCTCCCTACGTCTCCAAGTAATCTAGGAAGCCATCCCCCTATTACTCTGAGAGTCATTCACTTTGAAGTATTGTTAGGTTAGTCGTCTAACCCTACTGCTTCCCCATATATTCTAGCATCCACAGATGAGAGAAACCATTCTGCCCTTGAGTCTCTGAGATTGGGATACTTCACTAAGCATAATTCTTTCCATCTCTATCCATTTGATATCAAAAGCCATAATATCGTCTTCTCTAATGGCCGAGTAGTATTCCATTGTATATATGTCCCAAAGTTTTTGTATCCACTCGTCAAGTGAGGGGCATCTGGGTTGGTTCCATAGTCTAGCTATAGTAAATTGAGCTGCTATAAACATTGATGAAGCCACATCGCTATAATACGCTGATTCTAAATCTTTTGGGAAAATTCCCAGGAGTGGGATAGCTGGGTCGTAAGGTGGTTCCATCCTTAATTTTTTGAGGATTCTCCATACTGCTTTCCATAGTGGCT
>PVKS010016902.1:0-43063 GCA_004027875.1 Aplodontia rufa
TAAAAAAAAAAAAAAAAAAGCAGCAGCAGCTCCATGGAATGGAGCCTGGGTCAGAATGAAACCCAGTAAATCTTTGAAAGGAAGTGGTAGAACTTCTAACTAAAAAAAATGATTTGCAATATTAAATAGTCTAGGAAAACCAAGAAAGTTACTTTAAGAAAATCCTGTGAACTCAGTCTGTTTTATGGAACGATGTGTTTGTAACCTGATTCCAAAATCATAATATAAATAAAGCAAATTAAAATAGTTTTTAAAAAGTCCTGCAGGTATCTGACCTTTCTCATGAGCAGAAGTTGCCCAAATTCTCACATCAAATGTAATTAGAGAAGGAGCATTTTCTGTTAAGGCTAAAGGAAGGGGGTGTGTCCACCTCATCTGAATGGTATACCAGAGTCCTCAGTAAGCACTTGAGGTCAGTAAGTGCATTGACAGTCTCCCCAGATGCTTCTTTCTTTCTTTCTTTTTTTAAAAATATTTTTTAAGAGAGAGGGACAGTGAGAGAGAAAGAATCAGTTTTATTTAGTTTTTCATGAGGCTTTACTTGCTCCAAGACTTCGTTGTGTACATGGTGCTGGGGCTTGAACTCAGGTCCTTGCACATGCCAGGCAAGCGCTGTAACCACCAAGCCACTACTCCAGCCCCAGGTACTTCTTTCTCAGGCTTTGAAGTAGATCATGATTGTTTGGGACTGTTTTTGAATTTGCAGGATATAACAAATTAGGGATAGTGGTTTCTCTAGAACAGTATTTTTCAACCTTTATTTCATTATTATCCTCATGAAGAACATTCTTAGACATTTCTCCCCAGTCATCCTCCCATGAAATTTTAATGTTATAGATAAAATTATATATACTCTGGCATTTGGGAGGGGAACAAGTGCTTGTAGTGTCTTTTGGGGAAGGTCTTCCCCACTACCCCTGGCCCTCATAACCTCAAAAATCTAGAAGAATCATCATCTTGGACATGAACTGTTACGTGTACTTTTCCTTACACATCAAAACTGAGACAAGGACTGTTAAACCAGTGTAGAGTGGTGTCTTCTAAGGCAGTGCTTGTAGCAACTGGATAAGAGTGAAAAGAATGTGTCTTCTTATCTCATGGCTTGTATGGACTACATTTTCTATCTGAACAATTCTTGATCATTTGAGAAAGAATAGACAAACACCAGGTGTAGTGGAGCAATAAATGCAGCTCTCTAAAAGGGGGAAAAATATAGATCACAAGGTGGTTTTGCAGTGATATGCACAGGGGGAAGAGTAGGTTAATACTAAATAATCCAGATTATAAAATTGTCCATTTTTCCAAAGCTGGTAAGCTCTAAAGAGTTCAGTTTCTGAAAATAGGAGTTGATTTGCCGCAGAGAATACCATTTAGCTTATCCAGCATCCAAGAAAGTTCTATTCTCTTGAGAGGGTTTGGCTCTGTCTGATCAGAAGGGTGGTTGTGTATGAAATGCACCTCGGAAGAAGGAGGAGGAAATGACATGTTCATGTAAATGAAATACAACTGCAAATTAAAGTGTCACCCTGTTAAAAAAAATCCATTTTTTATTTAATTGGTTACCAGGAGAAAAATGTCATACAGAAGTATATATCTCAGGGAAAGTTAAACTGTGAAATATTACAAGTGAATCTGGATTCAAGGAAGTTCTTGGGGGGGAATTATAAAAAATTGTCTTAATAAAAATATTCTGATGCTACAAAACCAGCTCATAAATTTCTACTGTGCTACATGCCAGGGTTCCAAAAGAGATTAACAATTATTAACTCATTTGTTCTTTACTCTCTCTCTCTATCCAGTCAGCTGTGTGCTAGCTGCCTCTTCCCTGAAGGGAGCCTCCTTTTGAGATGTATTATGAGGAAGAAGGCCATCTATAAAGGAGAAGCTTTCTCCCTAAGAGTACTGCTTACTATCAAAACATCCAAGGACTAAAATGCTTCTGGCTTTTTTGTGTTTGTCATGTCCTCCCTGTTTTCACTTTTCTTTTTCTACATTTTCATGAAAACTCCTCTTTCTTGTTAGATCGTGAGCCTTCTAGTAGACAGTATGTATACAGGACCTGCCATGTTGTTGGCACAAAATAAATGTTAAATAGTAATGGGAAAGGCTGATGAATGGAATTCTGTTTCCACATAGAATTGTTCCTTAGGAAATACGTCTGTTTCTTCTTTGAGATGAGAACTTGCCAGATGGGGTGCACGGTTTTTTGTCAGCTTTAGTTGTGGTTCTCTCTCTTCTGTCTCTCCTACTAATCTCAGTATTGTTTTGTTTTCTGTAGTGGAAACATGCTAAATAATGTAATGAGCTGTCTTTGTCTTCTCCCCCATCAGGGGCGGTGATTGGTGATGGACAGTCTGCTGTGGCGAGTAACATTGCCAATACTACCTACCGGCTCCAGTGGTGGGACTTCACCAAGTTTGACCTTCCAGAGATAAGTAATGGTAAGCCAGCATAGAACTGGGAGTCTTGGTGGAAGGGGTATGTTTCTGGTGAGCCAGAAGTCAGAAACTCACATAGCACTGGATTTGCAATCATCTCATTGAGTAATTGATGGACACAGGCCATTTCTACAGCTCTTCTGCTCAGCTAAGTACTCCAGCTAACATGTCTTGAGCATCTTCCCTGAGGAGTTGATGGATTAGTAGTTCATTGGCTGAAGCCTAAAAGCTAGATGTAACTAAAGGGAACAGAAGTAGAAGGTAATATCAGAACTGAAGCCACACCTTGTGACCTTTCCAGAAGACTATAGATAGTGATGTTAAACTCATGGGTAAATCCAGTTCAGATGACTGAAATGAATGGTATGGTTATTTTTGCTTTACAAACATATCTATCTAACAATTCAGTTTCCTTGCTTCTGGAGAAGTCCATAGTTCCATGTCCATAGTTCAATAGAAATCAAAATATCATAGATATCTATTTCATTTGGTATCTAATAAAGGATCCTCCTCACATCCTGAGAGGTGGCAGCTCAGCCCTTGCGTGTGTCCTTCTGATTATAGGCCACATTTGACCGTCACTGCTAAATTTTTGTTAAAATATTCTTTATTGTACTGAGCCACCATTCATTCCTCTTGTAACTTCCTCCTGTTGGGTTCTACCACTGAATCTCCATAGAATAAGTCCAATGGTGCTCCTTCCAAGTGACATTCCTTCTCCTGTTTGGAGGTAAATTGTGCTTTCTCTTTAAATGTTTCTTTTCAGACCACATTTCCTTAGATTACTTTATCTGGTGTCATTTCCAAGTCCCCAGCAATTCTGCTCATCTTCCAGTTTAACTTTGGCAGGGTGTGGAGGTGGGGAGGGTGACACAGAACAGAAAAGAAAACTCTTAACGTGAGCTTATGTATAGTATTTGGACAGTATTCCTACAGTCTAAAATTCAGCAGCTTTTTCTGAAGCCACTATTGACTTTGCAGTTACTTAAAATTCCTTGATAATGGTTATTAAAGTGAAACTAAAACATTTTTACTTTTAACTTATGTGGTTGGAATCTTCTAAACACCATGAAATTGTTTCCATAAAATTTTATTGTAGTGTCACTAAAGGAAGTTCCTAGCTCCTGCCTCTCAAGATTTTTGAACTTCGATTAGTCCTTTTCTACCATTCTTACATCATTTACTAATTTTATAAACATCCTTCTTTGTCTTCCTTCATATTATTAGCAAAAATGGTAAACCAGAGCTGGGCGTGGTGATGCATGCCTATAATCTCTGGGACTCAGGAGGCTGAGGCAAGAGGATTACAAGTTTGCAACCAGCCTCAGGAATTTGGGAAGACCCTTTCCCAAAATAAATAAGCTAGGCGCATACCTGTAATCCCAGTGGTTCAGTAGGCTAAGGTGGGAGGATCACAAGTTTGAGACCAGCCACAGCAAGTTAGTGAGGCCCTAAGCAACTTAGACACTATCTCATAATTTAAAAAATAAAAATAAAAAGGGTTAGGGATGTGGATCAGAGGTAAAAACACCCCTAGGTTAAAATTCCCAGTACAGTTAATTTAAAAAAAAAAAAAAAAAACAACTGGGTAAAGCACCCTTGGGTTCAATCCTGGATAAACCAGGCAGGACATTGCACCACATCTTATGGTAGTGTGGATTTATCTGTATTGATTTTGGTTCATGAATGAGCACCCTAGGCTTAATTTTCCACATCTAAAGCCTGTGTTTCCTTTCTCATCTGTAGGAAGGATTTACCTAATGCTTAAAATAATTAAGATATTGTCTGTCAGTGGCATTTCCCTGTATGCCAGTCTCGATGTCTTTATCAGGCAAGGGACATAAGGTTGAATTTTTTTTTTTTCATGTTCTATTCTTAGAAAAATATTGATGAGGTTTCACTAAGTGCTTATAATCCACACATGTCCAATAATCTGTTCTTTAATCCTACTGGGAATCCATAGCAATCCACCTTTTCCCTTATTGAAAACCAAAATCAGCTTGTTCATTTCTTGGTTTCTGGCCCAGATCTTATTGACTTTAATTTAGTTGCAGTTAGTTTACTTCCTTAATTTGTCATTTTCTATTAACACAGTATGAATTAGGTAATATATTACCCATTCAAAATTTTTAGAATTATGAGAAGACAAATAACATGAATCCTCTTTGTTCTGTTTCCTGCTACCTATGACTCCTTACCATAGGTGGCCACTATCAACAGCTTCATGTCTATATTTTCAAGGATATTATATGTAGGGCTGGAGTGGTGGCTCAGCGGTTTCAGCACTTGCCTGGCAAGCGTGAGGACCCGGGTTCAAACCCCAGCACCACGTACACAACTAAGTGTTGGAGCAATGAAGGCCATGTGAAAAACTAAATAAAGTTGTTTAAAAAAAAAAAAACGGATATTATATGTATATATAAACAGATGCAAACTAATTTTTTCCCACCTTTTATGTAATCTGAATGGCAGCGTGCCGTACATATTTTTCTGTATGTTTTTTTTTTCCTTAATAGTATTTCTTAGTGATCTTTCCATACCAGTATAGAGTTTATTCAGAGCTGGAGATGTATAGCTTAGGGGTAAGGGTTTTGCCTAGCTTGTGGGAGGCCCTGGGTTTGACCTGTAGCACTGCATTCATTCAGTGAGTAAGTTTACTCATTTCTGATGGCTGGCTAGTGTTCATTATACACATGTTCCATTATTTTGCAACTGGTGTCATATTAGGTTGTTTCCAATCTTTTGCCATACAGAACGTTGAAGTTTATCATTTTATACATGTGTAAACATATCAATAAGATGAATGCTTGGAAATAGAATTGCAGGGTAGAAGAGTATGTGGATTGCTAATTTTGGTAATATTACCATATTGCCCTTTGTAGAAATTGTGCAAATTTATATTCCTACCTGCAGTTCATGAGAGTGCCCGATTCCCTAAACTCTTTCTGATAAAATGTTTTCAAATTTTTGTGTATTTGCAAAGCTGATAGATTAGAAAGTATTATTGCACATTTTAAATTGGTCTCACACAAGGTTGTGTGCCTCTTTGTATACTTGACCATTTGCTTTGCTGATCTGCCCACATGCTTTACCTCTGTTTCTATTAGGTTAATGGTCTTTTCCTCAGCAATTCTACAGAAGCTCTTTATAAATCAGAAAATCAACTTATAATAAGAGTTTCCTACCTGTCATTTATCTTTTGACTTTGCTGAAGGTTATTTTTGTCATAGAACTTATTTTAAATCAAAATTATACAACTTTCCTTTTATGGTTCCTAGTTTTTTTGTCATCATTAAGAACATCATTTAGTACTTTAAATTTTAATTTTTTGAATTTGAATGTTTGATTCACTAGGAAACTTAGTTCCAAATAAGCAAACTATGATCCAGCTTTCCCCAAATATGGCTCTTCATTTGTCCCAATCAATAAATACTCCATTTATCTCCACTAATTTGGAATGTCATTTTCCATCATCCTATTATTTTCCTGAGTGTATTTAGATATATTTCTGGATACTCCACATGAATTTTGTAATGGTAGGTTTTTTTGTTTTGTTTTGTTTTGTTTTGTTTATGGTACTGGTAATTGAACCCAGGGTGCTCAACCACTGAGCTACTACCCTAATCCCTTTTTATTTTAAAATAGGGCCTTGCTAGGTTGCAGAAGCTGACCTCAAACTTGTGATCCTTCTGCCTTAGCCTCTCAAGATGCTGCGATTACAAGGGTGTGTCACTTTGCCCAGCACAGGTTTCATTTTAGAAGATTTTATTTTAGAATCTGGTAGGATTATTACCTGTTTTGTTTTTTTATGCAAATTTTCCTTTATACTTTTGTATTTTTTTGACTACTCTTGTTTTTTTGTCTCTATTTTTTTTAAAGGGAGAGAGTAAGAGAGATTCAATTTTTATTTTTTATTTTATTTTTTCATCTGTTTTTTGTTTTTCCAACTTTTAGTTGTATATGTGGTGCTGATGTTCGAATGTGGGTGCTCATGCATGCCAGGCACTCCCAACTGCAGAGTCACTCCTCCAGCCCAGATGCATAATACTTGAGCTACACTTATTCAAATCTCAGCTCAGGTTCCATCCAGTAATGTAACTTTGGGTTCTTAATCTCCCTACACTTAATTCCTTTGTTTATAGAGATTGTAATAATGTAAACCACACAGGATAGGTATGAGAATTAAATGAATTGATGTGTATCAAGTACTGTGAACAGGGCTGGAGAGGAGTCTCAGTCATAAAGTGCTTGCTTGGCATGTGCAAGGTCCTGGGTTCCAACCCCAGCACCACATACACAACTAAGTGTTGGAGAAACAAAGACCAGATGAAAAAATAAATAAAATTGATTCTCTCTCTCTCAAAAAAAAAAAAAACGGGATTGGGAATTTAGCTCAGTGGCAGAGCGCTTGCCTAGCATGCACAAGGCCCCAAGTTCAGTCCTCAGCCCTGAAAAAAAAAGAGCTACTGTAAACAGTGCCTGGTGCTTAGTATAATAAGTGATCAATGTCTTAGCTATTCCAGCATGTCTTTTCCTTAGAAATTGCATCGATTTATTTCTCCATATTTTCATTGGTACAGTATAATCATACATAATGGTGGCATTTGTTGTTATGTAATTGTTCGTACACCTGATATAGCAATATAATTTGGCCTATATCATTTCCCTTGCCGTGGTCCTTTTCCTCTATTCTGCTGATCTCCCTTCAATTTTCAAGAGATTTCCTCCCCACACCTTCCTTTCCCTTTTTTTCTCCGTAGCTTCCACATATGAGAGGAAACATATGACAATGAACTTTCTGAGTTTGGTTTATTTTGCTTAACACAATGTTCTCAAATCCCTTTCATTTTGTTGAAAATGACATAATTTTATTCTTCTTTGTGGCTAAATAAACTCCATTGTGTACATTTTCTACATTTTCTTTATCCATTCATCCATTGACAGACACCATACTTTGACTATGGTGAATCATCCTCCTATAAATATGGGTGTACATGTATTGATATAGTTTGCTGATTTAAAAAAAAAATTATACTGGAGGTTGAATCCAAGTGTCCTTTGCCATTGTGCTACATCCCCAGGCCTTTTTACTTTTTGAGACAGGGTCTCATAAAGTTGCTGAGGCTGGCCTTGAACTTGAGATCCTCCTATCTCCGCTTCCTGAGCCACTGGCATTACTGGTGTGAACCACCATGGCCAGAATTGTTTGTATTTCTTGGTTGTTGCTGTTCTGACTAGAGTATTCCCTAATTACTAAAGATGTTGAGCATTTTTTCATTTGTTTGTTAACCATTTGCATTTTTCTTTTGAGGAGTGTCTTTTTAGTGTTGTTTCTATCCAGTTGGAAATAATTTAGGATAGAGAAAAATAAAAAAATTCCGAAAAAAATTTCAGAAAAATACAAGCATTGGATATGTTGTATTTTTGCCTACTTGGTTATCCTTAATGTTTTTTTGCAAGCCTCAGTTCATTCACATTACAACTTCCTATCATTTTCTTTTTTTTTTTAATTGGTACATTATAGTTGTACATAATGATGGGATTTGTTGTCACATATTCTTAGATGAACAAAACACAACAATATAATTTGGCCAACATTCCCCTCCCAAACCCTCCCCAAGCTCCCTCCTCCCATCCCCTGGTCTATGCCTCTCTTTCTGGGGTATATATTTATTCTAATATTCCCAAGTATAGCGACATAATTCTTTTTTTTTTTTTTTTTTTTAAAGAGAGAGGGACAGTGAGAGACAGAGAAAGAGAGAAACAACTTTATTTAGTTTTTCACATGGCCTTAGTTGCTACAACACTCAGTTGTGTACATGGTGCTGGGGTATGAACCCGGGTCCTCGTGCTTGCCAGGCAAGCGCCGAAACCGCTGAGCCACTGCTCCAGCCCGCAACATAATTCTTAAACCTATGAAGAACATTCTTTTCACATATGTGACAGTAGTAAATTCATTTTCTTTTTTATTTGTCATTGATTCTGTGTTCACTCCTCCATCTTTGAACATGACTGTCATAAAACCTGAACTGATCAGAGAGCACGATATACAACTGAGTAGGATCAATAGGATTTTTTTCCAAGAGAAAGTGAGAAAAAGAGAATCCATTTTATTTAGTTTTTCATCTGGCCTTTGTTTCTCTGACACCTAGTTGTTTATGTGGTGCTTGGAGTTGAATCCAGGTCCACACATATGCCAGGCAAGCACTCCAATCACTGAGTCACTCACTGCTCTAGCCCTAGGCTCCTTTCTTTATTACTCTCCTTTCTCTCTTATTTAAATAATTTGCCTTGTTAGAATTTCTGCTTTTTAAAAGTATTCTATTTTTCTTAGAGTTTGACCCTGGAGAAAATCCTGAATTCCACAAGTTCAGAACACACATATGTCATATTGGTCAATGTTCTTTTCCATGGTATTACCCTCCAGAATGAAGTCATTCTGAGATTTCATTCCATTCACACTCTTTGTTTTTTGGTACTGGGGTTTGAACACAGGGGCACTTTACTACTGAGGTGCATCCCCAGCCCTTTTTTATTTTTTACTTTCACACAGGGTCTCCCTAAGTTCTCTAGGGCCTCACAGCATTGCTGAATTTGCAATCTTCTGTCTCTACCTCCTGAGTTGCTGGGATTATAGGCATGTGCCACACACTCAGCTCATTCACTCTTAATTATTTCCTTGTTGGTCGAAAATAAGGTGTATTTGTAGTTGTGACCTACACTCTTGATAGATTCAGTGGTCAGTAGCATAAGTTGGGAATTTCTCTTGCTTCAGGAGTCATTTCTCAAAGTCACCTACTTCCCAATGAAGGGTAACCTTTAGCTTTGGAACAGCCTGGACCTGGGAACCGTGATCCTGAATTTTATTTGTGGGTTCAGTAGCCACCACATTGCTGGTTATCTGACATAATCTGAATTGCATTTAACCCTTTCTGGAGTTAGGCTGAAGATTCTTATCACCTGTTTCTCTCACTTAAGGTTGAGGGGATTATGAGTCTGCAAAGAGTTCAGAAGTTTATGAAAAAGGCATCATGTGTAGATAATTTTGAAACTATTTTCATGGAAAAGCACATTAAATTCAACCATTTTGGCTTTTGGTGCTAAGGATTGAACCCAAAGGTACTTTTTATTTTGAGATAGGGTCTTGCTAAGTTGCTGAGGCTGGCCTTAAACCTGTGATCCTTCTGCCTCCCAAATTGCAGGGATTATAGAGGCATGTGTCACAAACTGATTCAATGTAATTTTTTTTTAATAAAGAGAGAGGGACAATAAGAGAAAGAAAGAGAAAATCGGTTTTATTTAGTTTTTCATGTGGTTTTCATTGCTCTGAAGCTTCATGGTGTATGTGGTACTAAGGTTTGAGTTCACTAACTCATGAATGCTAGGCAAGTGCTGTAACCACAGAGCCACCGGTCCAGCCCCTCAGCCCCTCAATGTAATTTTTAAGCATAAACTTTTTTTTTTTTTTAACACAGATTGAACTCAGGGCACTTAACCACTGAACCACATCTCCAGCTCTTTTAATTTTTCTTAGTTTGGGTCTTACTAATTGCTTTAGTGATTCACTAAGTTGCTGAGGCTGACTTTGAGGTTGTGATCCTCTTGACTCAGCCTCCTGATCCACTGGGATTACAGGTGTGTGGCACCATGCATTGCAAGAATAAACTCCTTTTAGGCTAATGGTTTTGGTCATCCTGGTAGAATATGCCTCAAGAAGTCCTGTGGTAAGTTATGTGGAGCAGATACCACAAGGGATATAGTGACGGTGCTTTGGGTGGTGCTTAGCGTCATCTGGAACTCTGGTCTTCTGCTGAAATCAGAGGGGCTCAGAGATAGCCAAGAGGAAAATTTCCTGCCGATTTAAACCCCCCTGGGTTTTCCAAATCAGTATATAATGCATTTGCAAAGGCACTGCAACTGCTAATCACCCCCCTCCCCCCGCCTCATCTGGCCAGCCAGCAACAGGCTACCCATCGATCTTTGTACAAGATATTTGTTTATAATTTATGGAGCTGATAGGAAGGCAGAGCCATCTGCTCCTCCAGGCATCAGTATCCTAACCCCTCCCATTCCCTGCTAGGGCATTTTCACTTGGAAATCATTTCTAATTGGGAGGAGATTACATTGCAGAGTCTGGAACATGGCTTCCTGCTGTCTCCTACATCCTTTTTTCTCCCTCTGGAACTGCCCCCGAAGCTCTTTAGCAGTTTTGATTTGAAAAAATGTTTTCTTTCGTAGCCTTTATTTCATTCTTAACTACCTAGCCAACTGCCTCATCATCCTCTCCAACGTGAGTTTTGCCTAGAAGTGAAAGCCATTTGCTGAGTTCTCAAGGGTGGCCCCAGGCCAGCAGCATCGGGGGCACCTGGGAATTTGTTGGAAATGCAAATTCTCAGGCCCTGCCCCAGTGTTCAGTATTTTAATATGACCTCCAAGTGACCGTGATGGCTGCTACAATTTATGAAACACCAGGGTAAAGTAAGGCATAGAGCACACAGAGGTTTCCAGCACAGTGTGAACTACCAGTATTTTAGGGTATATTTCACTTCACTTTTTTCTACCGGAATCTTTTTGATAAACCCAAAAAGGATGAGTTGTCCTTTGTACATTATTTTTTTGGTTTATTTATTTATTAGGGAGAGGGGTACAGTGAGAAAAAAGAATCAATTTTATTTAGTTTTTCATATGGCCTTCGTCGCTGACACTTCATTGTGTACGTGGTGCTGGGGTTCGAACCCTCGTCCTTGCACATGCCAGGCAAGCACCGTAACCACTGAGCCACTGCTCCAGCCCAGGTCATTACTTTCTTGTGGCCCAAGAAAACAAATAATAGAGATCCAAGAAATCTCTCCTGTATAAATTAATTCATCAAAATCTCAGCTTTATGAGAGGAAGCTGCACAAGTGGTGAAGCAGTGACCACTCACCTTTGTAACTGACCATTTCCATTCCCACATGGGAAATTAATAGACAACAACCAGCAACTGTAAGTTGCTAATTAGAGCTTTGAAATAAAAATAAGACTGTAAACACACAATCCAGTGCTTGCTAAAATATAGCTACCAAAACACTTTGTACCTATCACATGCCCTTCGTTATAGTAGAAGTACAACTGTGGTTTTTACTAGCTGCAAAATCCCTGAAAGTGAACATGCCGCTGGAGCATCTGTGATAGTTTTCAGCATTCTCTTTTTATTTGTCATTTGCATGTCTTAGCTCATTGTAGTAATCTGGAACATTTCTGAAATTGTGCAGCATTGGAGAATGGGGCAAAATTTGGGGGATGCCCTTGACTTGGGATCATCGTTATATAAACACAAGCGCAGTGCCTGGAATTGAGGTTGACAAAATGCTTTTGTTCATCTGCCCAGTGTTTTAGGGGTTTCAAGTGAAGCTTTCCAAAAGAAGGCAAAGCTTAGATACACTTTCCTTCCCACTTCTCATCCGAGTAAGCAGTTAGCTGCTTTTTTTATGTTGGTGGTGAATTTTGAGGGTCATTATGGGCTTTTTTTTTTTTTTTCATTATGGGCTTTTGTGTTTGACCAACGTACATTTTAACAACCAGTGAGCTAGATCTGTGTAACAGCAGAGTGGAAAAGCAAAAAACACCCCCTGGATATTATGTACATTAAGGATAGATAAAGTGATAACTGCTAAGCTGTCTTCGACCCCATAGTGTCCTATCACCTTCCCTATTTATTTTCATGTTCTGATTAATATTTTTAATTATTTTCCCTCTCCTCCTGCTTTTGGTGGTAGAATCTAAATTGTTAATTTCTTTTTTTTTTTTTTAAGAGAGGGGGACAGAGAGAATTGAATTTTATTTAGTTTTTCACATGGCTGTCTTTGCTCTGACACTTGTACATGGTGCTAAGGTTCCAACCTGCAGCCTTGCACTTGTCAGGCAAGTGCCATAACCTCTGAGCCACCACTCCAGCATCTCTTTTTATCTTTTTGAGGGTTGTGTCAACCTCAAGATTAGAAAACCAAGCTGACCTCACTCCTGAAGCTTCCCATAATTACTTTGGTTCTATGTCCCCAACTGGAGTCATGTGTTGATACAGAGAAGGAGTAAGAGATTGTCATATTTTTGGCAAAGTGCTTGGGACCCTGTGTCAGGAGCAGACGGTCCTAGTGCTTATTAGACAAATCTACCATACAAGCTAGAGCAGATGGTGGGTTGGGAGCCGAGCAATAGAGAGGCCTAATGGTGATAGCGTGAGTATTTGGATGTCATTATTTTATTAGTTAGCAAACAGAAACTTCCTTGTGGTCCTTCCTCAGTTTTATGTGTAATAGTGCTGTAGGTGTCAGGTCCCAAGAGTTGGCACAGCAGCCTAGTCAATGTGTTCTTGTGGCTTTTTTGATTTACTGTCATCTCAGTAGCTTCATTAGCAACACACAGGGAAAGAGGAATAGAGTTTTACAAATTACTCAAAGTCTCTGATCCCATCAGCCCTAGAAAATCAATTCTTTGTTTTGTTTTCCCTGAGCTGATTTACTAGGGAAACCTGCTCTTGCCTTCCCAGTCAGCTCTGTTTGCTTACTGGAGTAAATCACCTACAACCTGGTAAGGGCAGCTACGCATGGCTTTTTTTTTTTTTTTTTTAACCATAACGCCTCTGATAATTGATATCTCCTTCAAATAAGAGGAAGAGTTAAAAGTCACATTGTGAGGGCTGGAGCAGTGACTCAGCGAGCAGTTACGGCGCTTGCCTGACATGCGCGAGGACGCAGGTTGAAACCCCAGCACCAGACACGCAACAAAGTGTTTGGAGCAACACAAGCCACATGAAAAAGCAAATAAAATTGATTCTTTCTCTCATTGTCCCTCTGTCTTAAAAAAAAAAATTTTTTTTTCAAAGTCACATTGTGTGCAGTATATGTAAGTGAGACTAAACCCAGAGGAGCTTTGAATGTGTTGCTCTGTTTTGCCTGTGCCTGTGATGTTGCTCTCATGTTCCACCCTAGGTCATGGATAAGATACTGTGTTCTGGCAGGAATTCACAGGGGAACTTACAGAGGGGCTCAAAGGAAGACCTATACCAGGCATGCAGGTGCAGTCCCCATGCTGGCTGACATCTCAGTAGTCCTGTCATGTGGAGTGGATTCTCAGAGACAGGCATGCCTCCGGCCCCCAACCTGCTACCTAAACAGACAGAGCTTGCTGCCTGGCCAGCCCTAGGCTTTAGTCTTAATAACTGCTAAGTGCAGACTAGTGCTGCCTGTGGACACAATATGGAGAGAGCGTACAGTATAGTGAGAAGCAGAGCCCCAGCCATCCATCCAAGACCGGGCTTTGTTTCTCTTTATCCCACTTTGTAGAGTTAGGGATTGGTGTTAGCAAAGAGAACATAAGACATAAATTTGTGGGCTGGAGTGATGGCTCAGTGGTTACGGTGCTTGCCTCGCATGCACAGGGACACAGGTTCCACCCCCGGTACCACATATGCAATGAAGTGACAGAGCAATGAAAGCCAAATTAAAAATTAAATAAAAATTGATTTTCTCTCTCTCTCTCCCCCCCACTCACTGTCCCTCTCTTTCCTTAAAAAAAGGGACATAAACTTGTGAAACTACTTCCTTCTCTGAGATCACATATCAGGCATTGAATAGGATTCCCACCTTGGGAAAGCTCTGCCTGTTTTCTGCTTTTCCTTGGAGTCGGGTTTGTATTTTCTTTTGTCTTGGTTTTAATCTTCTGGACTTAACAGCTTTGGAATGGCTTTTGGTGAAGTTTTTAGTAACTTTTTCCTTATCCGATCTCTCAAGTTATGTTTCCAAAGTGTGAACAAAGTAAGACTCAGCAGGTTACCGTGGTGTGGACATCCAGCAGTGTCTATGAAGTGGTAGGAGAGAGACATCTTCACTACCTCTCATGTTTCCTGTTCCCTGAAATTTTAGTTTGAACAACAAGGCATCCTATGTAGAATTTTTAGGGAGGGTTCCAGCCCTTAGGGGGCCCTAAATTTTCTTGGTCTCAGAATTTTTCACAGAACCAACTCAGAGTTTCTTATCCTCTTTTCTTTGTTTGTCCAATGCAGCATCCGTGAATGTGCTGGTACAGAACTGCAAGATCTACAATGATGCCAGCTGTGACATTTCTGCAGATGGCCAGCTCCTGGCAGCTTTCATCCCTAGCAGCCAGAGGGGCTTTCCTGATGAAGGCATCCTGGCAGTGTACTCCCTGGCCCCCCATAACCTGGGTGAAATGCTCTACACCAAGCGATTTGGTAAGGGATAGGAAGCCCAACCTAATGACAGAGGGACGCTGGTACCTTGGCATGGGCATTCCTAGGTGAGGCATGGCTTGGGTGAAAGATGGTTACACACTGCCCCTGCCTTCACTGGGGCACAAGCCAGAGAAACTTGCTTTTCAGAAGTCATTGCTCGTAGCATTGCAGAAGAATCTCATAATAAGAGTCCTCTCTGATGCAATAGCGTCACGAGCATGTTCCTGTTATGGTGAATGGGGAGTATGGAGCTTTTTGCTCATGGTGTGGGGAACTGAGCGTATATATACCAAAGGCAGTTTGGCATTTTCTGTAACACCCCCAAATATGTGTGCTCTTGATCCAGAAATCCTACTCCTAAGGAAATAAAACCCAATGCAAAGATTTATATACAAGGATGTTCACAGTACTGTTTTTTATCGTACAAAAAAAATTGTCAAATTATTACTTTTAAGAGATTTTTTTAAAGGGTTGCTTAAATAAATGATGGTGCAATAACAGTACAGAATATAATCAGCTTTAAAAATGCTCTCAGAGGTTGGGTGCTATAGCACACAGCAACTCAGGAGGCTGAGGCAGGAGGATTGCAAGTTCAAGGCCAGCCTCAGTAACTTAGTGAGATTCTGTCTCAAAATAAAAAATGTAAAGGGCTTGGGATGTGGCTCAGTGGCTAAGCACTTCTGGATTAAATCCACAGTACCAAAAAAAATTTTTTAAATGCTCAGAGACTGAGGTATAAGAAGATCACAAGTTCCAGGCTAGCTTTAGCACCTAAGACCCTGTTTCAAATGAAATGTCTGGGAATGTAGCTCAGTGATAAAGTGCCCCTGGGTTTAATTCCCAGATAGAAGGCAAACAAAAAAGGGCTCTCAGAATAATATTTAATGATAAAGAAATATTCATTGTATATTAAGGGAAAAAAGTAGATTTCAAAACAGTATTTATAGAATGATACCAATTTTTAATGTACTTATATGATAAAAATGGTTAGCATTTATTAAGAACTTCTATATGTCAAACTCTGTACTCAACACATGTATGCCTTCTCCTTTTACTATTTACTACAACCCAATGAGATAACCCCAGGGTGAGCAAACCATTAGGAAGATTTGAGAAAAGGAGAAAACACTAGGAGTGTGTTTCCTTGGAATGGCAGGAACTCTGGGAATTGTCTCTGTGTTCTCTTGGCCCTCAGGTCCCAATGCCATTTCGGTGAGCCTATCCCCAATGGGCCGATACGTAATGGTGGGCTTGGCCTCACGAAGAATCCTGCTGCACCCCTCGACAGAGCACATGGTGGCCCAGGTCTTCAGGCTGCAACAGGCCCATGGTGGTGAGACCTCCATGAGGGTGAGTGCCATTGTGTGCGCCTTCATTGTATACAACTCTCCTAGGCTTGGCAGGGTAGGGAAGGACAATGATGTGATCTTTCAGCCAGCAGCAGCACTCTCATGGTCCCAAGGAGTAAAGAAGGGCCCCAGTCCATCCACGAATAGTAGTCTCACTTTTGGGAGCTCTGGACTGTTGGAAGACATGAGTTTTCTCACACTCTACATAATGAGCTAGGTCCCCTAGCCTAAGAGTATCTTCAGATAATGAATAAATTAAGGGCTGGAGCAGTTGGCTCAGTGGTTACAGCTTTTGCCTTGCATGCACAAGGAACCGGGTTCAAACCCCAGCACCACATACACAACATCATTCCAGATGAAAAAATAAATAAAAGTTGATTTTTCTCTCTCTCTCCTTCTCTCCCTCTCTCTCTTTTAAAAGAAAAAAGAATATTCTTACCTCAGCACAAAACTTTTAGTACAGAGATCCATAAAGGATACAATGGAATATTTATGCTTATTTAAAATTTTTTTTTTCTTGAGGAAGCAGACTATAAAAAATGATCATAGCCAGGTGTGTCGCACACCTGTAATCCCAGCAGTTTGGGAGGCTGAGGCAGGAGAATTGCAAATTCAAAGCCAGCCTCAGCAACTTAGCAAGACCCTGTTTCAAAATAAAAAAATAAAAAGGGCTGGATATATGGCTCAGTGGTTAAGTGTCCCTTTGTTCAAGCCTTGATACCAAAAAAAAAAAAAAGAAAGAAAAAGTAATCATATACCCTGAAATCATAATTGTGATGGAAGATGCTGTGTCTTAATTGTTCAAAGCGTTTTACCAGTGAAGAAAAGCTCCTGCTTAGGACCCTCTCTTGTCTATGGGATTCCTCTCTTACATTGCTATAGAAGCTTTCTAGGCATTGTATGGTTAGTGGTTTGCACTCAGACAAACTAATGTGTCTGATTGAGCTTCCCACATCCCATGGGAGCTCATTTGGCCAGGGTTTTGTGAAGGGGAGTCAAGCATTTGAACAGTTCTCTAGATGGTATTTAAACTCTGCTTCAGTCTTAAGAACCTGTGAATTAATTCCCTTATTACTATGTGTAGCCTGTGCCATTTGTAGTTTGATGTGCTTGCTGGTATATTTTTTTGTTTTCTTCAGTGGTGTATGTGTATATTTAATCTGCCCAATTTGGTGTAATATAGGGGCATACCCCCCAGGGTCCCTCACTTGTGCCCTGCCTGTAGATGCTTATTGAAAGCCTGGAATGGGAAGTGGGTTTTGTTATTGTTGTTTTTTCTAAAGAAAAATCTAGAGAAAGTGGTAGCCTGGTATGGTCCTTGCTTCTCTAGCCTCTGCTCCCCACTGTCTCCTTTTAGATATCCTCTTGCCTTTATGCTGTACTGTTTTCTGAGCTCCTTGAATTTGTTTGATAAGTGCTTTATTTTTTTGTACTGGGGATTGAACTCAGGGATGCTTAACCACTGAGCCACATCTACAGCCCTTTTTAAATTTTATTTTGAAACAGTCTCACTAAGTTACTGAGACTGACTTTGAACTTAGGATTCTCCTGCCTCAGCCTTCCAAGTTACTGGGATTACAGACATGCACTGCCATGACTGGCAATAAAGCATTTTCTTGCCAGGGTACCTTAACCTGGAATGTCCTCCTCTCATGTCTACAACTGCCCATGAGCTCCTCCCCTTCTGTGGCACCACCCTTAATAGAACTGATTACTTCTTCCTTGTGCCACCACTGTACCTATACACATTCTCTTATGAGTACTCATCACACCAAACTGCAGTTATTGATTTTTCATTTTGTTCTCCTATCCTGGACTTAGCACCTTACCAGCAGACACCATGTCTGTTTTCTCTTTTTTGAAGTCTAAGTACCTAATAGAGAACCTGACATTTAGTAGCAATGAATGAATGAAAGAGAAACTCAAGAAAATCATCCTCATTAACATTTCTAGGTAGTAACTAGCAGAACCAGTGACAGGTGACACCATGTCCTGCAAGCCTCTGAAAGGAGCAGAAACAAGGCAGTCTCTGCTCTTGACATCATAATGATGGGAAAGCTCTGATTCCTGAATGCCATATGAACCTGGAAGTATTTGGCATGAGGTGAAAGAGAGATGATCATGGAAGTTCATCAAGCTTGTTTTCTTGTCTGGATGTTTGGGGATGGAAGTTGAGTTTTAGTTTAAGTATTGTTTGGGTTATCATAACCAGTCTTGGATAGTAAAAGCACCTGGTATCTGCCTTTCACCACCTGGAATCCTGACCCTGGCAGTTGCTGTTTACCCCTTCCTGCACAATTATGAAAAAGTTGTTTATGGATTTGATTTCGGTAATGCTAATAGACATCTCCAGCCTTTTCCAAAATCCAGACCTCTTGCCCAAGTCCTGGGCACAGCTTGCCAGTCCTCCAACCTAGCAAGTTTTCTCTTTTTCATAAGGAGCCAAAAACATCTGGCTAAGGTCAAATAGCTATAAAGTAGAAGTCAGGATGGTGGGGTCTTTTGTCACATACTGTGCTGGCAACCGAGGGAATGCTGTTGGAGAACTCTACTGAAGACAGGTGGAATCTACTTAGTTCATTGCTGTCCTGCTAAGGGGATCATGGCAACCAGCCAGCTATGTGCCTTATGAAAAGAGCTATTTGTGAGACCTCCCAGGGAGAATATTTGATTCTCAGTAGGTACCATCTGCCACTACACAAGAGAGCCTAAATAGCTAGAAAGTTCCTGTTTGAGAAATGTTCCTCTTACCTGAGAGACAGGATCAAGTCATCTAAACAGGGTTTTGGTCCCCCCTGGCTTCCACCCAATTGGACTAACCCCATGTCACAGAAGGGCTTACCGTTTTCCAGGTCTCAGTTTCCCTCATGCTCAAGGGCACCAAAGCACCAGCAAATGTCCCTGAATTCACTCTTCAGTGGGCAGGAAGACAACCGCATGTATGGACAGCTGTGCTGAACCACTGGTTATGGCACCCAGTAAACTTTTATCTAGAACAGAGAGCGAGGGTTTAGGGACAGCTAAGTTTTGGCAGTGTCTGTATCTGTAATGTCAGCTCTGGTGTTGAGGGAATACTTGTGTGGGGAAGAGCTTTGTCCTAGAGCTTCTCTACCCAGCATTCCCTTCTCTATGATGTTACCTCTTGGAAGTCACTGTGGTAATGTTCAGAGAGTTGAACCAGTTGGGCCAACATTCATTCCCAGGAGAACATCCTCCAGGGAATTGACTTATTTTAATTCCCATTAAATGACATCTCTCCCTAAGAGATGATCTCTTACACAATCCTGTGAGAAACTCTTCCAAAATGAATTGCTAATTGCAGTTAATCTTGGTGCACTTATTGTAAGCATTTCTTTAGACTTCTGGATCAGTGCTTCTCAAACTGTGATTCTTGGACTTGCATTAGAGCTGCATGGTTCCTTGTTAAAATACAGATCTACCTCAAACCTAACCTCAGAATAAGAATGCGGGCAGTATTTGTATTATTAAAACAAAACTTGTTTTAATTGCCTAGATAATTCTGGTACATAAGTTTGAGAACTACTGTTCTTAAAACCTTCTTTCCTTCATTTAATTTTGCCCACTCTTATCAGCAAGGCAGACATCAAGTCAGGGTCTCAAGATTACTTACCATTCAGATTTTATGCATGTGATTCTTTGATCCTCTGCTCATGTTATTGCAGGTAAAGTTGTGTTTGTGTTCTCTTTCTGCCAGACTCAGCTTTTGGTCTTTCTGTGCCTCATGTATCATCTTTCCTCAGTAGTCACTGCTGTCCAAGTTTTTCCCTTTGTTGTCTGTATGTATAGGAGTCTTTTTTTTTTTTTTCATTTTAATTTTTGTCCTTATTCCAACAGTCTAGGGTCCTTTTGGTCTTACCCTCCTCGTTTCTGAGACTAGCCTTAGTCCTCGATAGCATGAAATGGGCAAACGAGGGAAAATCAACCCCAGCACATGTATTCTTTCCCCCCTCTCTCTGTCCTTGGGGGATTCCTCCAGTCTCAATATGTTTTCTGTGACTCAGAGTTTTCTCTTCTGTTTGACTCCCATTCACTTGAGCCAGTGAGGGCTTTTTGTTAATTTCTGTTTTGTTTTCAAGTTAGGCTTTAGAGACTGCTGAGCTGAAGTTCTGCTGAATTCTCAAAACACTAAACTGCTTGCGTTCCCTCTCGGCTTTCATTTTCTAATTGGAACAGGCACAATATTATAACAGAAAACTGCAATTAATTTTCTAAAATAGTGGCAACTTGCACATTATAATAACTTTGGTTGTAACCAAGTGAAAGCATAATAACAAAAATGTAAAATTACTAATGAAGCCAGAAATAGTTATATACCAAATTGTTCTTCCAGTTTGTAAGACAGAGTAAGTGCTGTTACTTAGGAATGGGTCAAAAGTCAGCAACTGGGGCTGGATGAGGTGGCAGTGCTAGCTCATTTGAGCCAGAAAGCAAGAATAAAAATTGATGCTTTCATCACAGGAATTAACTGGTAGGTAGGTACTCTTTGTTCGTGGTGACCACCCCTCCCCAACAGGTGAGGATTATAAGCATATGCATGGTTTATTAAGAATTAGAAAAGGTTCCTCATTATATAAACCTGCAGGTCGCAGAGGCACTAGGGACTCAACTCACCAGTTGGTGTTTTCACTTTTCACTCTGGTCATTTTGTTGGCTGAAGTGGTGAACAAGAACACCTTCATTTGACCTGGACTGGCGAAAGAAGCGCTAGGACAAAAAAGCAGTTTAGCTCCCCTTTCTCTGAGGGAAAACAACATTGTGTTCTTAAAGGCAAAACCTCAAATACATAAGGACCAATTATCTTGAAAACTTCTTGTGTCTTTGTGTTACAACTGTATTCAGGGCTGGGCAATACCCAAACAGATCAGTAGTTGGGAGGGAGTGTTAGAAAGAGAATCTATTTCTCCCCCTCTCCCTTCCTCTTCCCATCTTGGCCTTAAGAGTTCTGCTGTTCAGGGCTGGAGAGGTGACTCATTAGTTACTGGACTTACCTGGCATGCACAAGGACCGGGATTCAAACCCTAGCACCACGTACACAACGAATTGTCAGAGCAACAAAAGCCACATGAAAAACTAAATAAAATTGATTTTCTCTCCCTCTCCCTCTCCCTCTCTCTTAAAAAAAAAAAAAAAGTTCTGCTATTCAGTGGTAGACTGTCGTATGGTTCACTGGTTCACTTATGGCTCCTACTAGCCAGATCTTTCAGATATTTTTGGACATTTAAGAAATTGATGGGTGTCATCTGCCCTGGGCTGCTTTGAATCATGCTGACATCCCATTGATGGTACCTTGAGGAGCTTAAGGGCTAGTGCTGTGAGGCCTTTTCCCAATTCTGGTTAGCATTCTTCCCAGCCCACAGTTGACTTTACTCGTACTCTGACCTGGAAGGCCATATCCATTTGCCTCCATGCAGAAATACAGAATTATATTGGCCAAAAGTGTGAGCAGCATATTTTCATCTGTCTGCAGTCCCTTCCATATCTGAAGGGGTTCTTTTTTTTTTTTAATACAAGTTTTAAAAAAGTTTGTTTTTTTGTTTTAATTTTTAAGGAACTAAGGATTGAACCCATGGGTGCTTTACCACTGAGCTACATCCCATGCTTGCCTCTCCTGCCTCAGTGACCCAAAGTTGCTGGGATTACAGGAGTGTGCCACCTAGCAGACCTGGCAGCTGCTTTTTTTTTTTTTTTTTTGTACTGGAGATTAAACCCAGGCCCAGTGGTACTTAACCACTAAGCTACATCCCCTGTCCCCCCTTTTAAATTTTGAGAAAGGGTCTTACTAAGTTGCTTAGGGCCTAAGTTGCTGAGACTGTCCTTGAACTTGCAAAATTCCTGCCTCAGCCACCCAGGTGGTTGGGATTAGAGATATGCTCTAGCACTCCCAGCCAAACCTGGCTTGTCCTTTTCCCTAGTGTTCAGTTCACTACTATCCTTGGATGGGATATCTTATCAGATACCTATCCTTGGATATCTTAGTGTTACACTAGCCGTAAGGAAATATGAGTTGGCTTTCTTCAATTATACCATTTCACAGCCATTTTCACATAGTTGTGCTGATCATTAAGAAAGTTCATTAAAGTGAACCATACAGGGGCTGGAGTGGCTGGAGTGGTGGCTCAGCAGTGATGGTGCTTGCCTGGCATGCATGAGGACCCATGTTTGAACCCTAGCACCAAGTACACAACTAAGTGTTGGAGCAAAGAAAACCAGATGAAAAAAAAACAAAACGATTCATTCTCTCTCTCTCTCTCTCACACACACACTCACTGTTCCTCTCTTTTAAAAAAAAGAAAAAAGTGTACCAATCAAAAGTCTTAGCATTCAGAGTACTCAAAGTACCACAACTATAGTTGTAGCTTAGATCCTGGGGCAGGAAAGGTACCCAGTTCCTTAAGGCCTGACCGGCATTTTTATAACTTCACATATGTAAACTCTTTTGACCAGTCCTGGCTTTACTCTTCAATATCTGGTCTTCACTATGACTTCTCTCCCTGCCTTTGAATTTAGCCTGTGATATTATCCTAATCATCTCTAGATTCTAAGTTTAATTTACAAAAGTGAACCAGAACTCTAGTTGAATCCAGAGTAGTCAGAAATCTATGGGAACTGAGCCTCTTCTTAAAGTTTTCTGGCCTTGAGGGAGGCAAATACCAAAAATAAAGATATTTTATTTTTATATCCTGGAAGGGTACTATTTCTTCAGGGGGAGATTGGGATAAAAGACAGTTTTGTTATCAGAAATGATTTACTCCTTCCTAACATTCTGTCCTTGTTAATTTTTCTTTAAGCTGCCTGTCAGTTGATTAAAAGCTGCTTCCGCTGCAATTATGTTAAAGTTGACTTCTGAGATGTGGTACAAAGCATCTATCCTCAAAAAGTTCTTTCTTCAGAACACTGTAGGGAAAGGGGGAGGGGAATGAGGGAAGTCAGAGGTGCCTGGGATGCAGTTTGTCAGAGAAGGGAGAGGGTAAGATATAAAATTAAAAATAACATTCCAACCGCAGTCGTTCGTTTAGGCAGATTTTTCCATGACAGATTCACACAGCTCTGACAGTTTCTTCTGCGTCCTCTTAATGGAGTGGAATGTATACTGCATTTATTCTTTTTGCTCAAGAAAATTTTATTTTACCCCTACTATGGATGTAAAACCAAAACTCTTGAGACCTAGGAAGGCTCTGAAATAAAAGGATTTGTTTGAGCCATTACAGATGGTAGCCAGGAACAGGACCAGGTCCTGGGACCAGTCTCAGCCACTGCCAGTAGCCAGGCTAGATAGCAGTTTGAAAAATGCCCATGAGACCTAGAGCTAAAAGTATTTTTATAACAAGTTGGGCACAGTGCACACATCTGTATCCCAGTGACTCAGGATGCTGAGGCAGGAGGATCACAAGTTCAAGGCCTGCTTGGGCAACTTCATGAGACCCTGTCTCAAAATGAAAAATAAAAAGGGCTCAGGATATAGTTCAGTGGTAGAGCACTTCTGGTTTCCATCCCCAGTATTGTAAGAAAGAAAGATGTGGGGAGGGAGAAAAGAAGAGATCTTTGTCCTTGGTATCTCTTTTAGGAACAAATGAGTAAGACAAAA
The DNA here is from genome assembly GCA_004027875.1 of Aplodontia rufa. Classification (NCBI taxonomy): domain Eukaryota; kingdom Metazoa; phylum Chordata; class Mammalia; order Rodentia; family Aplodontiidae; genus Aplodontia; species Aplodontia rufa. The sequence goes on from PVKS010016902.1 coordinate 23,626, forward strand.
TTTATAGGTCTCAAATCACAGGAGGTTGGCTAGAAATTAAGGCAGTAGATTGTCAGTAGCAACAAAGTACAAAAAATTAAGCAAAGGAGCTCTACCTTTCTGTTGGGATAGCTGTGGTTTTGCAAGAATGATCTAGGCAGATTTGTTCCTGTTTGAACTGAATGAAAGGAGAGAATTAGGTGACTTGGTATTGACTCTTGTTTTCAAATAACCACTTTAAAAGGTGGATCAGATTGGAGTGTAGCTCACTGGTAGAGTGCCTGTTTAGCATGTTCGAGGCCCTGGGTTCCATCCCCAGCAACATCAAAAACAAATATAAATTGGATCAATATTCTGAATTCTAAACCCCAAATAGAATACAAGGAAGGCTTGCTGGATGTGCTGGCATATACCTATGAATTCCAGTGACTTAGTGAGGCAGGAAGATTGGAAGTTCAAGGCTAGCCTCAGCCATTTAGCAAGATCCTATCTCAAAAAATAGAGCTGGAGACAGCTGAGTGGTAAAGTCCCTCTAAGTTCAATCCCCAGTACCACACAAAAAATGAAGGATTAGAGATGGTAAATGAAATTGGTTTCTAAAACAACTTTTTATAAAATCAGATTTTCCTAGGGATGAAGAATTTGAGTCTAAACAGCTCAACAGTTCAAAAGAAAGAAAAGATGACTGTAGTGTCTCTTCTCTGCCTGCTCCAGCCCATGAGTAGCTATCCATTTACAGTGGAAAAGTTAGCTGTCTCTTATCTGCTTTACATTTTTTTAACCCCTCTTCCAGGAGAGCTGATTCTCTTCTAGCTATCCCCTCTTAAAAACTTAAAGTCTACAGTACTTGCCAGCCAGGAGACGGTTTTCCCTCTTCACAGTTCCTTTCTTTCTCAAAGCCCACAACCCTTCCAGCCTCCATTTCTAATTACCCCTTCCTCCAACCAGTTTCCATTGTCTTAAGATGAATGAGATCTGCCAATTTCCATAGACCTGTTTCCACTTCTGGGAGGTTCTACCTTTACAAATGATGAGATTTGCAAATGTAAATAAAATAACCATATAGTTTTTCTCTTGTAGCTTCTGTCTGGTCTGATCTGAGCAGCATAGTTTGCAGCTTGGTTTGAGCTTTACTGGCATCCAGTAGAAGAGAAAGCATCTTGTTCAGAACATTTTTATTTTCCCTCTGAATTTTAAACAGATAGAAAGGTTTCCCACTGACCTCTCCTTCTTTTCCAGCCTGTCTTTGAACAAGAAACAAGACCCCTTTCTTTCTTTCTTTCTTTCTATCTGGGAACTACATTTTTTTTAAACTGTCTTATTTTGCTCTTACTTCCTCTTAGTTAAAGTTCAAGGAATGGAAAGGCAAGTGATACAAGAGATTGTGTTGGACCCCAGAAGAGGCAAAATCATTATCTTCTTCCTCTCCCTTAGAATCATAAAGATTTGGTGACCTGACTCATTCTCTGTTGACATGCTGAGACTGCCGTGACTAAAAATCTGTTCCTTCTAGCATATTGATTCTAATTTCCTTCATAGATATTAGACAGAAGTGCGAACTATCTACTTAGGACAGGAGGAGGTTGCTGTCAGCATATGTCACATACCAGGGTAAAGCTACAGCTGAGACAGGTGAATCCAGGACTCTTCAAATGTGAATCAGCAGCTCTGATTTTTATCTGGCCCCAGAGAGAGTCTCCATGTCCTGATAATCTTCCTCCAGAGTGATAGAAGTTGGTGTTGTACCTCATGGGACGTCATACTTGTTCAGGGGCAGTGGAAGAGTGGTTTTCACAGGCTACGCAGCTTTCTCCTTAATATCCTCTGGGGAGCTTCTGGGCACCTGCTTTGTGTTAAGGAAACCTTTACCTAAGCTGTATTTGTGGAGCCTTTAGGTGAAGGTCAGGGCTATCATTTATGCTATCTTGGATCTTCTCTCATTAGTACTGATGAACTTTGAGTTTACAGAGCTAGTCCCCATCGAAATCCAGAGGAGTCTCACAGCTCACTCTGCCTCTGTGTTGGAAAGACTAGTGGCTGAAACCATTAATGGTTTGGAGTAGCTGGAGCTACCAAACCATCTGTCAGATCAGAGAAGGTATTGCCTGGATAGCCTCTCAGCTCCAGGGCTGGCTAATTATGAGGTCTGTTTCCCCTCAGTGAGATGTATTGAGAGCTATTCAACTCTGACCGGGGGAAGGATTGAAACTACACTCTGGGTGCTTTTCAGACATGTATGGAATGAAGACACGTGGACTAGTGATTCCTACCCATCCTGCACCTCTGGGCTCTCATCCCCACTGTCAGTTTTACCCTTCTCCCTCTTTCCCACCCACACTGGAATACAGTGAACAAGCAACAACTTATCAGGAATCCTGGAGGCAGCTGATCTTCATAGGGCATTTTCTGGCTTACTGCCACGAAACAGGATTTAGTCTAATATCCAAACATTGCAGGAGGTGGACCCTTGGGAGCTGCCCTTTCAAGCGCTGTTTAAGGACTTAAATTGGCCAAGGGTTTGGGGGGAAGGCTTAGGCAGAATCCAAGGACAAATCTGATGTCCCCCATGACTCCTGTAGCCACAGAAGTTATCAAATGGCTAGCAAGTTCTTGCAGGTGTGTGTGTGGGGGTCTCAACCTTTAATTACTTTTCAATCCCTTTGGGACTTTGTCTCTTCTAAGCTGGGTTCATCTGTTTCATTGACCTTTTGGGAGTTTTGTCCCCAAAGTAAATTCCTAAAGTAAGAAGCAAATTGATAGTGTTTGCTTGTTAAAAGCTCTTCAGCAACAGACAATAAAAGGTAACTCTGTGACATATGAGAGACTTGTTTACTTACTTCTTGGTCTGGAAAATTTCTAGAAAAAAGGATATGCATGGGTGTTTTTGTTGTTCTTTTTGAGACTCTCATCAAAAAACTCAGCTGTAAGCATCTGATTTACCAAAACTTACTATCTTTTTTTCTTTTTTCCTTGCAAGGTCACATTTTCTAGCCCTTCTGCCCCATTCCTTATAATAAGTAATTGTGATTTTTAGGGGAAATTTTTTTTGTGTGTGTGAGACAGGCCCCAAACCAGGGCTCCCCGCCGCCAGTTGAAGTCTGTAGTCATCCCTCCTTAACTGACCATCTGATCTTTGGGAAAGGAATTTTATTTTATTTTATTAATTTACTTATTTATTTATCAAAAAGAGATGGAGAGAAAATCAATTTTATTGATTGTTTTTCATCTGGCCTTTGTTTTTCCAACACAGTTGTGTATGTGGTGCTGCGTTTGAACCCAGGTCCTTTCACATACCAGGCTCCAACCGCTGAGCCACCACTTCCCCCCTGGAAGAGGAATTTTAGACAGACTAATCCCAGCCATAATTTTCTTTTCTTTTCTTTTCTTTTCTTTTTTTTTTTTTAAAGAGAGGATAGTGAGAGAGAGAGAGAGAGAGAGAGAGAATCAATTTTTTTATTGAGTTTTTCACATGGTTTTCGTTGCTCCAACACTTAGTTGTGTACATGGGTGCTGGGGTTTGAACCCGTGTACTTGTGCATGCCAGGCAAGCACCGTAACCACAGAGCCACCGCTCCAGCCCCCAAGCCATAATTTTCTGATCATAGTCACATTATCTTTTTAGAGTATTTGCCACACTGTATTTAACTATGTAACCTGTAGGTTGGACAAAGACCATTGATTATCTTCTGGACAGAGAAAGGATAAAGCCACCTTTATTTCTTGATTTTAAGGAGAAAAGTCAGTTGGGTACAACGGGAAAGGAAGGAATCGTATTGCCATTTGCATGGGTCATCAGCATGAATTTATTCAAGGCTACTGTCCATATGTGAGTACAAGGAGGAGATTATCCACAGGTCAAGCAGCTACGTCCTCAAAGATTAGGATAGGAGTTTATAAATTCTTTAGGACTCCTTTAAAAAAAAAATAGTCTCTTCTAGGGGCTAGAGCAGTAGCTCAGCATTTCAGGCTCTTGCCTGGCATGTGTAAGGACATGGGCTCAAACCCCAGCACCGCTTACACAACTAAGTGTCAGAGAAACAAAGCCTGATGAAAAGATAAATAAAGTTGATTTTATCTTTCCATCCCTCTTTTTCTCTTTCTCACTCATTTGGGGAGGGCAGTGAGAGAGAGAAAGACAGAATCAATTTTATTTTTCATGTAGCTTTTGTTGCTTGGATGCTTCATTGTGTATGTGGTGCTGGGGTTTGAACCCATGTACTCGTGCATGCCAGGCAAGCATCATAACCACTGGGCCACTGTCCCAGCCCCTCTCCCTTGAAAAAAAAAAAGTCTCTTCTGTTGGATCAAAGATTTAAGGAGCCTCTGCTAATTCTTACTTCTAGAATTGACTCACACAGAGAAGGCATGAGATTCTTAATGTAGCATCCACAGGGAAGTCAGTTTTAAGTCTTAAACCAAAGCCAGTTCCATATCTGTAAAAGGCCCATTTAACCTCAGGACCATAGCAAAAACATTCTGAAAGGGTATCAATTAGCTACCAGGCACATTTCTCAGCACCACACCTGGACGTTACTCATTACAGGATTGTCTGTGTGTGTTTTAGAATATGGAGCACACGCTGTCTTCTCCATTTTAGAGGCAGTCCTATAAAAGGTCTTTCTGGTGGATGGGTACCCAAGACACATGGACCCAGGTTCTCAAATCTAGGACAATTTGTCACTTGGTTCGTATAATATTATGAAGTGAATCTTTAGCTCAGTTTTTACTTCTTTACTTTTTTCCCCCTTTTTTGAATGTTATCAGGATGATCAGAAAAATAATTATTAAGCTGGGCATGGTGGTACTTGCTGGTGGTTCCAGGCATGACACAGAAGACAGTCAGGAGGATCACATGAGTTCAGGAACAGTTTAGACAACTTAGTGAGACCCTGTCTCAAAAAATATATACTTGTGTGTATTTACCACCCAGAATTCATTTTTATGAATATTCCTGTCTGAATCTTTCTTGCTTTTTTCATCATTGCTGGGGGTTGAACCTAGAGCCTCGCTTATGAGCTCTACCACTGAGCTGCGTGGCCAGCCCTTTTTATTTGAGACAGGGTGAGGGGCTCGCTTTTTATCCCGGGCAGGTCTTGAACTTGCCACTCTTGTACTTTAGCCTTCTTAGTAACTGATATTATAAGTATGCACCACCATGCCCAGCTCATGTCCTTTCCATAGACCCTTTTTTGACATTCCGGATGCGGGTTCCTAGTAACAGCAGCAACAGTTACCATTTATGAGCTTTTATGTGTCTAGCATTTTGTGTCATCATCTCTATTTTACTTGTTTATTTTCTGCAGTACTGGGGATGGGACCCCCAGGCCTCGTGCATGCTAAGCAGGCGCTTGACTATACACGCCAGCTCCCATGGTCTTTTTTACTCTCCCTAATTAGTTGACTGTAGGTGCTCTTTTTAAGCTCAGATCTAGAGAAATTGTTACACAGTGGCATAAGGGCTCAAGATTAAGTCTTTCTGAGCGAAAGTTGGTGCCATTCTTCTTTCTCCTGGCCTGCCCTTATCTCTGACTAAAGTTGCTTTTGAAACATTTTGTAGGTGAGCAGCGAAAGAGACCAGAAAGCTTTCACCTTGGTCCAAACACTTGTCACAGCCAGACTTCCTCTGAGAACACACTAGCTTGGGAAGATGTAGAAAGGAGAATCTCTCCCTTTGAGAAAGGGAGATTGACTTAATAATGATTGATATAAGCTAGAAGGAAGTTATGTACCTGTGTGTGCAAGAGTCCCTTCTGCCCTGCTCTCTGCATCTGAATACAACTGTTAGGTTTCCTTAACAATACCAGTTTTAATAGTGCTTTTAATTAGCTGAATTAAGAATGTTCTCTGATGTTATCACCCCCACCCGCCCCCCTGTCACCTTCAGTTAGTTCCCCATTACTGTGAGAGTGCTGTGGTTTCCATGGTAATAGGACTACCAGCCCAGGTTGGCTCTTGCCAGTTGTCTGGTCAGAGGAAAGTTATGGGCAGCTCTTCCCAGTGTTTTGGGCTCTGGAGGGGTCTTCCCTGGGCTAACGTCTCAGCAGGGAGATTTGAAGTGGCTCTGAGAGCACAGCTAGGATGCCCCTATATTTTTTAAAAGAGACATCACACTCCGCAAAACTAAGTCTCCTCCCTCCAGCTTCCCTGAACTCTCAGGCGTGAGAGTCAACCCATTTCCAGCCTAATGGCTCCTCTCCTCCCTGTGCTTAATTTGCTTCTCCCTGGATTTTTATTCTTGGTAACAAATTGTTTCTCCTCCCATTCTCTTTTCTTCCCTCTTTCTCCCCTACCCAGAGAGTTTTCAACGTACTTTACCCCATGCCTGCCGATCAGCGGAGACATGTCAGCATCAACTCTGCCCGTTGGCTGCCTGAGCCAGGACTCGGCCTGGCCTATGGCACCAACAAAGGAGACCTGGTGATCTGCCGACCAGAGTGAGTTGCTAAGGAGTGAGGGGTGGCGAGTATCTGGGCCAAGACCTGAAGTAGACAGCACTCACCTGTGGGCCTGGCCAGCCAACAGGGGGCTTTTAAAGATGGACAATAAAATTCCTGCTAGACCTGGGCATGGTAATAAGTGTAAATAATCCCAGCAACTTGGGATGCGGAAGCAGGGGAATCAGAAGTTCGAGGCTAGCCTTTACAATTTAGACTCTGTCCAAAAAATAAAATAAAGCCAGGTATGGTGGTGCACACCTGTAATCATAGCAGCTCAGGAAACTGAGGTGTGAGGATTGCAAGCTCAAAGCCAGCCTCAGCAACTTAGTGAGGCCCTAAGCAATTTAGCAAGACCCTGTCTCAAAATAAAAATTTAAAAAAGGCTAGGAATGTGTCTTAAGTCTCATCCCTGGTGAAAAAAATATATATATTTTGTACCTCTAAGACACTAAATAATTCCCACCAATCAATAAAAACTGGAAAAGTTTTTAAAAAAAATCAAAGAGAAATCAGTAGAAGAAAGGGACCAGAGGATAAGAGAAGATAAGATGGGGAAGTGTTGAGGAGTGGTATGAGCCAAATTATATTGTTATATTGTGTGCATGTATGAATACGTAACAGCAAATCCCATCATTATGTACAACCATGATGCACCAGTAAAAAATGTGGGCGGAAAATTAAGATCTTCCCAATCATACTGTTGACATTTATCACAACATATATTTGAATGCTTTTAACACCAGATGAGAAAAACTGTACTTCTAAAATATAACACTGGGGCTGGAGCAGTGGCTTGGTGGTTACTTGCATGCGCAAGTACGTGGGTTCGAACCCCAGCACCACATACACAACAAAGTGTCAGAGGAATGAAGGCCACATGAAAAACTAAATAAAAATTGCTTCTCTCTTTCTCTCTCTCTCACTGTCGCTTCTTTCTTTAAAAAAAAAAAATAACACTGACTATTGCTAGCATTAATAACTATATTATAACATACAAAAACATCAAAATGTGGGCTGGAGCAGTAGCTCAGCGGATGCAGCACTTGCCTGGCATGCGCAAGTATACAGGTTCAAACCCCAGCACCATATACGCAACAAAGTGTTCAAGCAATGAAAGCCACATGAAAAACTAAATAAAACTGATTCTCTTTTTTTCTCTCTCTCGTTGTTCCTCTCTCTTAAAAAAAAAAATCAAAATCTGCTTTTATGAAATTGGTTGTACAGGATAATAGAAATAAAATCTTCTAGAGTCAAAAAATTAAAGACTGTTTTAATACTCTGGAACCGGAGGCAGGAGGATCTCAAGTTTGAGGCTAGCCTGGGCAACTTAGCAAGACTGTGTCTCAAAAATCTATCCAAGGAGCTGGAGGGGTGGCTCAGCTATTACAGCCCTTGCCTGGCATGCACGAGGTCCTGGGTTCAAACCCCAGTACCACATATGCAGCCAAGTGTTGGAGCAACGAAAACCAGACGAAAAACCATTGATTTGATTCTGTCTCTCACTGTCCCTCACTCTTTAAAAAAAAATTTTATCAAAAGGGCAGAGTTTAACTCAGTGGTAGAACACTGCACAAGGTCCTGAATTCCATCCCTAGTGCTGGGGGAAGGTAAAAAGTACTGCTTTAGTGATATGTTTTCTTGACTCTAAGACAGTAATTTTTTTCCTTTCTTGTCTTTTGTTCTCTGGTTTTCTGGAGATCATAAAGTTCCTGCAGGCCAAAGGAAAGATATCAAATGTTCTTCTTTTTAATTCAGTGGGTGGTCTTGAGTTTATGTAAATGTCGTACACATTAACTTAAGAAATAAAATTGGAAATAGACTATTGTCAAAATCTTAATTTGTCGAGCCACTGATCTCTAACAGAATGTTCCATGTCCTTCCTATTTTCTTTTCTGCTTGAAGCTTTAGCTCATAATAGTGAAAGCAGATTGACAAACTCAGTTTAAAGTCAAAATGAATCCTGTATGGTGGCACAGACCTGTAGGTCCCAGTGACTTGGGAGGCTGAAGTGAGAGGATGGATCACTTAAGCCTAGGAGTGGTCTAGCCTGGGCAACCTAGTGAGACCCTGTCTCAAAACAAAAACTTTTTTTTTTTTTTTTTTTTTTTTTTTTTTTAAGATAAATTCAGGGCTAGAGCGGTGGCTCTGCAGTTGCAGCACTTGCCTGGCACACACAAGGACCTGAGTTCAGACCCCAGCACCATATATGCAACGGAGTGTTGGAGAACAAAGTCCAGATGAAAAAAATAAAATTGCTTTTCTCTTTCTCTTACTCCTCTCTCTCTTTAAAAACAAACAACAACAACAACAAAAAGTCAGTGATAATTATCTGGTGTTAGAAGTAGGGATTAGGTAAGGACAGGGAACCAAAGCATTTCTGTGCTGATGAATTCCTTTCCCTTTCTCTGGCTTGTTGGAGGATAGAGGACTGTCTAGGTCTTTGTTTACTCAAGACCCTGGGAATTGATTGCAGATCAGGCTGATTGCTGTGTGGGTTGCTGCAGGGTTCCAGTCCACTAAATGCCACTTCTACCTCTAGGCTGTCCTAATGCTGCTCTTTACTGGTATGGTCTTCTCCCAGGGAGTTCTGCAGTTCAGAGTATGGCACGCTTCGTCTGGTAGGATCTCTGCCTATTGGAAGTGTCCACATTGCCTTTCTTTCTTTTTTTCTTTCTTTTTTTTTGCGAGGGAGCGTGGTGGAGGATGGGGGTGGGATAGTGGGTTTTGAACCCAGAGGCACTTAGGGAGGGTCTGCTAATTTGCTGAGGCTGGCCTCCAACTTGGGATCTTCATGCCTCAGCCTCCTGAGTTGCTGGCATTATAGGCATTCCACCACACTTCGCTCCACCACATCGACTTTTTTTTTTTTTTTTGGCAGGGGAATATACCAGGGATTTTTAACCCAGGGGCATTTAACCACTGAGCCACATCCTAGCCCTTTTTCTTTATTTTATCTTGAGACAGAGTCTCGCTTAGTTGCTTAGGGCATTGCTAAGTTGCTGAGACTGTCTTTGAACTTGCGATCCTCCTGCCTCAGCCCTTGGGGTTGCTGGGATAACAGCCATGCACCACGATGCCTGGCCATAATAACTTTTGATAGGGCCCCATGGTGGTTTTTCCTAGACTATGTATTTGGATCAGTTCTTGGATAGGTGATTAGTGATTGACCCTGGTCAGCTGAGTTAGTTCAGTGGCCCCAGAGAGAGAAAACCTGTACCTGAGAGAAATGGTTGCATTCCATCTTGAATTTTTGGAGCTTCAAGCCTAAGCCTAAGCCTGTTCTTGAAGCCAGGGCAGTGCTTTGTTCTGTTAGCTACTTTTTCTTGAGGGTCTATGTCCAGAAAGCATCTTTCACTCCCCTCTTGTGTCTTCTCAGAACACCTCTGTCTCTTTCATGACTCTGCCACTGTTAGCCCAGATACTGGACCTGTCAGTTTCCACTCTTTTCCCCCAGCCTGTCCATGATCCAGTCCTGGAAACCAAACCAAACCACAAGAGGCTGATTATCACTTTTTTTTTTTTTTAAGATGAAGAATGAGAAAAGGAGAATCAATTTTATTTACTTTTTTCATTTCATTTTTGTTTCTCCGACACTTAGTTGTGTATGTGGTGCTGGGGTTTGAACCTGGGTCTTTGCACATGCCACGCAAGGGCTCCAGCCACCACTCCAACCCCAAGACTGATTATCTTATCTCTTACTCTTTAGGAATTATTAGGAGGCATCTAGAAGGCATCTTTTCCTATAGCTCAAGGACCTTTTTCTCCAGCAGTTTTCTTCTTGTGACTCCCACCACTCACCTTAATCCCAAGTAAACTCCCACCTCCCTCCATTACAGAGTGATCTGCCCTTACAGAAAAAGAATTTCTCTCTCTCTTTCTCTGCTTTTCTTTTTTCTTTTGCATTACTGGGGATTGAACCCACAGGCACTCTGCCTCTGAGCTGCATCCCCAGCCCTTTTTATTTTTTATTTTGAGAAGTTTCACTTAGGCTGACCTCAAACTTGCAGTCCTCCTGGTAGCACAATCTCGAACCTAGTTCGTTGTGGCCCGCAAAGTTTTCATGTCTGAAACCCCAGCCCACATACTTGCTGTGTGTCACAGACTCCTCAGCCAAAAATGAAGCTGGCTTTGGACTCAGTGTTCTCTTTTGTGCCTAGATGTTGTCTTCAAGATCCGGGAGTCTCCACAATCCTAAGCTATCTTGGTCTGTATGGGGAACTCAGAGCCCTTCCTGTAGCAAGATGGCACTAGCATTGCATGTATGGAGCAGTGTCCCTCACAGGTTAATGTGTGTTAGAAGGGGAAGAAACTAATTTAATCCATATTTTTTGTGTTGCTATTCTTCTGATTTCTTGGGTTCCCAAAGCCTTAGAGCTGGAAATTTAGGGGGAACTAAATAAGTTTGACATGGACTAGAATTTGTCCTCGGTTGTTAAAATCTTCCCCAGTTCTCAGTCAACTTTGTATATCATTTTTGTTTAGGCAAGAAAAACTATAAACAATATTCAGGTGAGAAAGTTAAAACCCACCCTAGGCCTCTCAACAGATCAGGGACAGAACTCAACTTCCTAACTTTCCAATCCAGAGCTCTTTTTGTACAGCTAGTTCTTAACCTTTTTTACATCAAAAACTCATTTAAGGGGGCTGGAGCAGTGGTTCAGCGGTGAGAGTTCAAACCCCAGCACTACAGACATAACTGGGTGTTAGAGAAACCAGAACCAGATTTAAAAAAATAAAAATTGAATTTTCTTTTTCTCTCTTTTATACTCCCTCTCTTTCTCCTTTAAAAAACAAAGAAAACAAATCCTCATTTAAGCCTGCACGATGGCACATACCTGCACCTTAGCGAGGCTCTAAGCAACTTAGCAAGACCCTGTCTCAGAAAAGGGCTGGGGATATGGCTCAGTGGTTAAATGCCCCTGGGTTCAATCCCTGGTACCACCCCTTAAAAAATTTTTTTTTTAAACTCATTTAAAATTCTGATGAAAGCAGTGTATTCTTGGGGATGAGGCTGAATGGTAGAGTGCTTGCCTGGCACATGTGAGGTCCTGGGTTTGATTCCCAGTACTACAAAAAAGAAAAAGCAATGTACTCCTCTACAGAAAAATATTTCATAGGAACACACGCTCAGTTTTGTAGTTCTATAAGACTCGGTGAAGCTCGCAGCTCTGGCACATGTGTATGTGGTTAGTGCAGTGAGAAGCGAGCTGGAAGCGGGAACGCTGGCATCTTTTGAACTGTATGATAGGTCTCTGGCCTAGAATGAGAAGAATAGATAAATAGGGAAGTAGGAGCTCAAGGTGGTTTTCTTCATAGGCAGCTGCCTGTCCCTGGGCAGTGCAGCTCCCTGGCACACCCATTCCCATGGCCACAGGCTCCCACCCACCAGCTGGGCCAAGATTGCAGCCCTCCCTCCAAAACAGGTGGTTATCTCTTCTGCTTTTGTCCAGGCGCAGGCAGCTGCACCTAATTTTCTGCTGTCTCAATACTGCTCTTGATTCTCCTCCATTGTCTTAGCCTCAGCACTCCCGCCAAGCACAAAGACAGGGAACGAGTCCTGGGTATCTCTTGGTGGCACTAAAACCCCCCTTGAGGGTGACAAAGGCCTTAGAGAATACTCCTCTCACCAGGGAAGGAATTCTTAGGACACGTGAGAACTGGCCCTTCAGCCCTGTACCCAGCCTTCTCAGTGGCTGGCATCGCATCACCCCACCCCTGCTCGCAGCAAGGTGCACCTTTCTCCTTGCTTCGCTCCCACACGTGCATCTCTCCCAGGCAGCAGCTGCTGCTGTGCCAGCGTGGACTGCCATCCAGAGTGGGCGTGAAGTTCCAGGTCGATATGATGTGGGGGGTCCTTGCTCACCTCCAGCTTCATAGATTGGTCCTGTAAACAGGGGAGAAGGGGAGATATTGATGGATAGACCACTGCTTTTCAGTCAGTTCAGAAGATAAAATGGATAGACTTGTGGCAGAAGGGAAGTAGACTGAGAATGGAGTATGTGGCATGTTGCCCAAGTGTGCCAACTCTGCCCCTTGAGAGTGAACTGCCACTGTAAACAGTGATAATAATCATGCATCATTGCCTAAGGAGAGGAAAGGCATGCTTCTGATGGAAATGGGGAGCCACAGTGGTCACGGACTCTCAGGCTGGCCCAGGAAAGCCAGGGCCTGCTCTCATACTGGTTTTCTTGGAATCAATTCTTTCCAAGCAGTGGTATGGGCCTCTGCAGCCATGTAACTGATAGAAGAGTGTTGTCAAAGGGAATATTCCTAAGACATTGGGAAGTGCACAGCCACAGGTGTATGGAGAAAGTATTGGGACCACTGTGGAACGCAGACTGACTCTTCTGTGTTCAGGAGCCCAAGAAGTCGCCAGCAGTGAAGACTTTATTGAGCTCAGCCACACTTGCAGATGCTGCTGAGGAGAGGCAGGAGTTAAGTGGGGGTCCTCTTGCACAGGCTCTTCCTGTTTGGCCTCCCCATTCTTCTTCATACGTTATGTTTGTCTAGCTCCCAGGAAGAATCTAGAGCAAACAGTGACTCATTCACCAAGACCCAAGAAGAAAGAAGGTTAGGATCATTCTTTACCTTAAAGACAAATCAGTGACATTGGACACTGAAAGCTAACACTCAATAGCCGAAGGAGTTGTCTTCAACTCTTCCTTGGGGTAGTACAGGGAGTTGCAATCAGTCATCAGGTTCTATGACGGCAGAAGCAGAGCAAATCAGGGTTGGAATATCTGCTTGGGTAGGGAGCGAGAATGATACAGCTTATTGCTGCAGGGACTGTAGCCCCTGTTCTGTTGAATAGTCAACTTCTTTATTGAGTAGCCCAAGGTGGGCATAGGGGTGCACACCTGTGATCCCAGCCACTCAGGAGGCTGAGGAAGGATTGCAAGTTTTAGGTCAGTCTCTGCAACTTGGTGAGATTCTGCCTCCAAAAACTAAAGGAGCAGGGCTAGAGATGCAGCTCAGTGGTAAAGCCCCTCTGGGTTCCACCTCTAGTACCAAAAATAAGTAAAAATAAAAAGGGGTAGATTGTAGCTCAGTGGTAGAGCACTTGCCTAGCAGGTGCCAGTCCTGGGTTCCATCCCTAGTACCTTAATAGATGATGGATGGATGGATAGGTCAATCGCCAGCCTGAGCTTGCAGCTGAGGGTACATTCTGCCTGAATAGGACACATTTGAGGAGGTAACCAGCATCATGTTGACAGTCTCCTTTCAGTTCCTGTGCCTTCTGGTAGCCTCGTGAGATCAAAAGGAAGGTTCCTGGTCAACACAGTAATGGTTTGTTGTCGGTTTGATATGAACAGTTTGTTGTCACTAACCAGCCCTGGCTAGCGAGAATTACAGAGGAGGGATTTGGCAGGGGCCTACGTGGTATTGCAACCTGTCAATAAATCTTGACAAGTTTGTAAATGAGAGGCTTCCTGGCAGCTGGCCTCATATGGTGCCTAATGCAGCCAGAATTTGCTCACCAAAAAGTGCAGTGATACTGTTTTGGGAGGCCTCTGCTATTGACTTCTGGCTATTTGCCTGTCTCCTAAATAAGGTCACCTGCTCTCACCTTTGCCCTCCAGGGCTAACATTGTTTACAGACAGCCTAAATCCCAGAGAAGTAGCCCAGAGTTTGGAGGAGGAAGAAAACACCGCTTTTTATTTTTACACACACGTTTTCCCCCACTGAAACACTGCTTTTTAAAGGAATGGTCTAAAGATCACAGTGGATGGGCAGCTCAGCTCAGCAGGCCCTCTAAAAAGAGCTGGAAAGGGGGATTGTGCAGAGCAGGAACGGAAGGGCTATTTTGTTTTCCCCTGGCTCTCCCTGCAAAGAAATGTGTATTCTTTCAGGTGAAGCCTCTGCCCAGAATTTTATGCCCCTTCTAAAGCCATTCTGATGTGGGATCTTAGAGCCTGTTCCTGTTGCCTTTTGCCCAAGGTGCCACAGCCTCCTGGTGCAGTCCCTTCTCATCCATTCTCTGTCGGACCTGTCCTCTTTACTCCTCGTGTTTGGGAAGAAAGCGCTTCACTTGTCTCCCCAGACTCACCTTCTAGCTGGCCCTTTGAACCCCGTGACTTCAGTCTGTTTGCTCCCTGTAGAAGGAAGGTGTATTGAGGATGACCCAGGCCTCTAGGCTGAAAGCCAGCTTTTGCTAGAGTTTGTCACAGCCTGCTCATGCTGCTCTGACAAGTCACCACAGACTGGAAGGCTTGCCTAACACATTTAGCCTCTTGTAGTTCTGGAGGCCAGAGCCCACGATGCGGCCACAGCTGTTTTCTGCGAAGGCCATCTTCCCAACTCACAAATGATGTATTTCTTTTTCTTTTTTAAAGAGGTGTTTCACTGAGTTCCCCAGGCCTCTAACTCCTTCAGCCTCAGCCTCCCCAGTAGCTGGGATCATTTTCATGTGCCACCACAGCCAGCTACATGACCACTTTCTCATTGTGCCCATGTTTGCTGTGGAAGGAAAGGCACATCTATCTCTATCCTCCCCTTCTCTCCTCATAAGACCACAGTGCTGTCAGATGGCCCACCCCTGTGAAATCACTTACCCATATTTACCTCCTGAAAACCCTGTGTCTAAGCACACTTATGTTGGGGGTTAAGGCTGCAGCATGAATCTTGGAAGCCACCATTCAGTCCTTAGCAGGATTCTTCAAAAACGTTTGCATGCCCCACCCTGTTTAGAACCAGAGTGGCGTGTTTTGTGTATCTCTTAGGTGCTCTATGTGGACGCTGGAGATCTAATCAGTGGACTCAAAAACTCCTTTCTCCTGTCCCCATACTTCACAGCCATGACCAGTCCCCTCCTCTTTTTTTTTTTTTTTTTTTTTTTCCTTAAAGAGAAGGAGAGAGAAGGAAGGAGAGAATCAACTTTTTTTATTTTTCCATCTGGCTGTGTTTCTCCAATACTTAGCTGTATATGTGGTTCTAGGGTTTGAACCCAGGTCCTCATGTATGCCAGGCAAGCACTCCAACCACTGCGCCACCACTCCAGCCCTCTTTTTAAGTGAGAATCAGTTTTTTTTATTTTTTCATCTGGGTTTCTTTTTTCCTCCACTTAGCTGTTGTGTATGTGGTGCTAGAGATTGAACCCAGGTCCTCATGCATGCCAGGCAAGCACTCTACTGCTGAGCCACTGCTGCAGCCCCCAGCACCCTCCTCTTAACCATAGTAAGTGGTGCTAGGCAACACCTTTTCAGGAAGGAATCTTTATTTTTATTTTTTTTACTTTTTCCCCACATTTTTTATCAGTGCATTATGATTGTACATAATAATGGGATTTGTTGTTACATAATCACATGTGTACATGATATGACAATATAATTTGACCAGTATTCCTCCCTAGCACTTCCCACCTTGCTCATCTGGGGCTGGGGGTCACGGGGGATCTTTAAAAGCAAAATAGTCCAGTGATTTGGAACCAACCATTGTCAGCAAGGATTTCTGCCTGAGTTGCCTAATCAGTATGAAAGATGAGAGGCCCCTGTTCCCCCTCTGTCATCTGTGTGTGGGATCAGAAGAAAATGGCTGGCCATTCAGGGAAAGGTGGGTAGCCTGGAGAACTTGGCAGATATAAACTGTCCCCTTTGCTATGAGCAGCACAGCCTACCAACATGTGAGGGGGTCTCTCCCCGACCCCCTAAGAAAGGTGCATACATGAGCAGTTTTCCCACTGGCCCTAGCTAAGGAGGCTCTAGGTCCAAAGGAGAAAGCAGAGTGGACGACCATTCCAGTTCAGTGAGGGGTTTTTTCTACTTAGACTTTTTTTGTGGTACTAGGGACCAAATGCCCTTGGATGTTCTAGATAAGTGCTATACCACAAGTTGTTTTTATTTTTAGACATTTTCTCACTAAGATGTCTAGGCTGGCCTTGAACTTGTAATCCTCCTGTATCAGCCTCCTGAGTATCTGGGTTACAGGTTTATACCACCATGTTTGGACTTCGGAGCTCCAAACAAATCAAAATGTTGAGGTGCCTTCCTTCTCCTTCCTCCAGCCTCCTGGCAGTAGGGAAGGATACAGGGGCCTGACCCTGAACTGTCTCTTTCCCAGAACTTCTGCTTCTGAGGACTGACCCATACCCTTTTGTCACCTGTCCATGGTACCATGTCTTGCTCCAGCCTCTTATTTGCCTTCAGCTCCTTTCAGTGTATGAAGAACACTGGGAACCCACTGCCTCTGTCTAATATTGCTGTTAGCTGCCTCTTGGCCCTAAGAAGACATTGTTCAGGGTTTGGGGAAAGGAAGAAACTTAAGCACTGTTGCAGGCATTTGGGCTATGTGGGATCTGTCTGAAATGCTCCAGCACCAAGCCTCTGGATGAAGGAGTCTCAGCCCTGCCCAGGAGAGGCAGGATGGGCCACCAGACCATAGTCCCCAAAGCCCAGGACTTGAAGGAGCTCTTACCATCCCTCACTAACACCTCCCACCTTGTTTTTCACCCTTCCCAACTGATTTTCAGGGCCTTAAACTCTGGTGTTGAGTACTACTGGGACCAGCTGAATGAGACCGTCTTCACTGTTCATTCCAGCAGCAGGAGCAGCGAGCGACCTGGGTAAGTTGAAGTGGAGGACAGCTTCTGACTGGAGACCTTCACTTCTTCCTACCTTTGATGGACTCTGGACCAGTGCTCTCTGACTGTGTAGCTCAGGGCTCTGGGTCTCTCCACAAGGAGAGCGGCTCGTGTTCATCCACAACCTGTTTTGAACGTTAACACAGTCTCATTTGAGAAAAGTGTTCCATAATAAGAAAGAACAAAACCGGTCCTTTAAGAGTCTTCTGTCCTGGCCGTGGCATACTTACAGTGAGAGGAGAAGACGGAGCACTGGAGAAAATTGCTATTCCGTGAATTCAACTCTGTGAGCCAGGGAGAATCTGGCAGGGGATATCAGATAACCAGGGCTCTAGGGACCACACTGCCCAGGTCTGTGGCCCAGAAACAGAGCCTCGCAGGAACCAAGAGAGCAGGAACCTGTTACTGATCCTCTTTTCATTTAATTCAGTATTGACAACTGGAATGTTTTGAGAAAAAACAAAAACAAAAACAAAAGACAGCTGGGTCAATGATAGACCTCTTGTGCTTCCCACAAGAGTTGCTTCAGCTGGAAGAGGAGTCCCAAAAGCAGCTAGAAATTGGAGACTCTCTGGATAGTCTCAAAATTGTTGGGTTTCCTTTGCTGCCAGCTCCAGCAATACCAAAGGTCAGGTCTGGGAAATGCCTAAGGAAAGGAGGTACTAGCCTTGGGCCTGGGCCTTCAAGCAGGGCAGCTTGTGCCCCCTAACTGCAATAGTCTGTTTTCAGTAGGCCTCTCAAGGAAGTTTCCAGAACAGCCTCATAAGAGTGCCTGTGCTTCCCTCCAAAGTGGAGATCTTGGTCCACTTGGAAAGTCCAGGGATTTAAATTGGAGCCTTATCACCCTGTAATGAAAAGGAAGGTAAAACTGGGGGCTGGAGCAGTAGCTCAGTGGCTAGGGTGCTTGCCCAGCATGCACAGGTATGCGAGTTCAAGCCCCAGCACTGGGGCTGGAGCGATGACTCAGTGGTTACGGAACTTGCCTGGCATGCACAAATACGTGAGTTCAAACCTCAGCACCATGTACACTAAGAAGTATGCAAGGAATGAAGGTCACATGAAAAACTAAATTTAAAAAAAAGTTGCTTCTCAAACCCCAGCACCACATACACAACAAAGTCTCAGAGCAACGAAACCCACATGAAAAACTAAATAAAATTGATTAATTCTCTCTCTCCCCCTCCCTCTACCTCTCTTTAAAAAAAAAAAAAGGTAAAACTGTAGAAAGGACTTTTATATTTACACTCTGTCCCACAGATCTCCTTAGTAGCTTCCTGAATTTAAAGGTCTTTTGAGATCAGCCCCCCAAAATGGGCCTGTTAAAAGTTTGAGTGTCTAAACCAGTAGGTGTGCAGGACTTGGTGGTTCTGCAGCTTTCTTTTCTTGCACCAGCACAAGGACTGGTCTTGGAGGAGAGTGGACACAGACGGTTAGCCACCATCAGGAGGTAGCTGCAGAAGCACAGGGCTCATTTCTCAGCCTGCAGTCCTGGCCCATGCTATACCCTGAGAATTGGCATGAAGCCCCAGAGCTCTGTGAAGGGTGCCGTCCCCGGCCTGACCTCAGTCTCTCTTTCTATTCCTAGAACCAGCAGAGCCACTTGGAGGACAGACAGAGACATGGGTCTGATGAATGCAATTGGGCTGCAGCCCCGAAACCCCACCACCTCCGTGACATCTCAGGGCACCCAGACTCTGGCCCTTCAGTTGCAGAATGCTGAAACACAGACTGAGAGGGAGGAACAGGAGCCAGGGACAGCTGCCTCGGGTCCTGGTGAAGGTAGGAGCTATAAACTGCTTAGAAGAAGCATGACTGGTGTTGGGCAGTGGGGGGCATCATCAGGACCTCCTTGGGAGAGGTTGCCCGGACCCCTGGGCCATACAAAGGGCCACTTCCCAGTTGGGAAGGGTATCCCTCTGATCTGAGTAATGCCTACCTGGTGGCTGTAGGAACCTCCTCAGGCAGGAACAGGGTCATCATTTCCTGAGCCGAGTAACTGTCTCCAGTAGGTTGACCTGCTCTGTCAGATTTGCTCAGCTCTGGAACTGGAAGGTCCCAGGCTGGTTGGGCACAGCCTAAGCTGAAAGGGCTGCCAGTGAGAGTGCTGCCAGCTTTCCTTGCAGGGACATGTACCCAGGCCTCAGGCCTCCAGGCCCAGGGTGCCTCCCACCAGCTGGTGTGCCAAGTCGGGGCTGTTGCACCGCAGTGTGCTGCTGTTTGGCTGCAGCCAGGCATGCTGTCAGCCCGTTGTCCTCTCACCTAGCTCAGGTGCAGCCTGGGAGGCAGGCTCTGGGTGCTGGCCTCACACTTTTAAGAACCAATTAGCACTTCCCAGCAGTAGGGCTCAGGCCACCTTGGAGCCCAGCAGCTGTGTTAAACAGGCTGTTCTCACTCATCACTCTTCCTACACCCCCCCCCCCCCCCCCCCCCCCCCCCCCCCCCCCC
>PVKS010016903.1:0-43050 GCA_004027875.1 Aplodontia rufa
AAAAAAAAAAAGAAAATTAATAGAACCCTAGCCAATCTCACTAAACATAGGAAGGAATTGAAGCAAATCAACAAAATCACCAAAAAAAAAAAAAAGAGTGATCACTACTGACCCCACAGAAATCCCAGGGATTATCAGAACTTACTTTGAAAAACTATATCCTCTAAATTAGATAATCCAGGAGACATGGGCAAATTTCTGTTCATATACAATGTCCACAAATTGATGCAGCATGATATTGAAATACTAAACAGCCCTATAACAGGCACTGAAATCTACATAACAATTAAAAGCTTCCCAAAGAAGAAAAGCCCAGGATCTGATGGATTCCCTGCTGAGTTTTACCACACCTAAGAAGAAGAGATAACACCTCTCTTTATTAAACTATTACAAGAAACTGAAAAGAAGGGAAATCTCCCAAACACTTTTTATCAGGCAACCACAACCCTGATGTAAAAACCCAACAAAGACATCAAAAAAGAAAACTGTAGGGGCTGGAGCGGTGGCTCAGTGATTACAGTGTTTGCCTGGTATACGTGAGTACATAAGTTCAAACCCCAGCACCAAGTACACAAGGAAGTTTTGGAGCAATGAAAGCCACATGAAAAACTGAATAAGACTGCTTCTCTCTTTCTGTCTCTCTCACTGTCCTTCTCTCTTTAAAAAAAAAAAATAAATAAATTGCAGCGATGCCCAGCATGCACGAATACCTGGGTTCAAACCCCAGCACCCACATACACAACTAAGTGTCAGAGCAATGAAGGCCATGTGAAAAACTCAATAAAAATTGATTTTGTCTAACTCTCACTGTCCTTCTCTCTTAAAAAAAAAAAAAAAAGTTCATTCAAGAGGGGTTTGTTCCAGGAATGCAAGGCTGGTTCAACATATGCAAATCAATAAATAGGATTCATAACTTAAATAGAATTAAATATAAAAAAACATCATCATCTTAATTGATGCAGAAAAGGCCTTTGATAAAATCCAGTACCTATTTATGCTCAAAACTCTAGAGAAGATAGGGATCAAAGGAACTTATCTTAAATATGTAAAGGCCATATGTAATAAATCCTCAGCTAATGTAACAGTAGATAGAGAAAAGCAGAGAGCATTTCCAATGAACTCAGGAATAAGACAAGGTTGCCCACTCTCACCACTTTTACTCAATATAGTCCTTGAGACCCTAGCTGGAGCAATCAGGCAAGAGAAGGATATAAAAGGGAAAAGAATAGGAAGAGAGGAAGTCTAACTATCCCTTTTTGCTGAGGACATGATCCATTATGTTGAATATCCAAAATACTCCACCAGAAAACTGCTTGAGCATATAAGCACATTTTATCAAAATGGCAGACTACAATATCAAAATCTATAAATCAATGGCTTTCCTATACGCCAACAATAGGGCAGAAGAAGAAATCAGGAAATCGGTCCTATTCACAATAACCTCAAAAATAATAAAATACTTGGGAATTAATGTACTAAGGGAAGCAAAAAACCTCTACAACAAAAATTATCAAACACTGAAGAGGATCTGAGAAAACAGAAAGACATTCCATGCTCTTGGTTAGGCAGAATTAATATAATTAAAATTCCCGTTCTGCCAAAAGTACTATACGGAATCAATGCAATCCCCATCAAGATACGAATGTCATTCTCTACAGATGTAGAAAAAGCAATTCTCAAATTGATTGGAAACAACAAGAAAGCCTGAATAGCCAAAGCAATACTAAGGAAGACAAAACAAGTGGTTTCATAATACCAGATCTAAAATTATACCATACAGTTGTAGTAACATAAATAGCATGGTACTGGTATCAAAATATGAATGAAAACCAATGAAATAGAACAGAAGACTTTGAGAAAAACCCACAAATCTTTAAACATTTGACAAAAGGGATCAAAATATAACTTTGGAGAAAAGACAGCCTATCCAACAAATAGTGCTGGACAAACTGGAGAGCCATTTGCAGGAAGTTGAAATTAAATCCTTATATTTCACCCTGTACAAAATCAAATAAAAAAGAATCAAGGCACCAGGAATTTCACCAGCTACTATACAACTGCTAGAAGAAAAATCAGGACCAACAAACACTTCAGCATATGGGAGTTGGCAACAAGTTCCTCAATAAGACTTCCAAAGTAAAAGAATGAAAGTCAAGAATCAATGAGTGAGATGCCATTAAATTAAAAAGCTTTTGCTCAGCCAAGGAACTGGTCGAAACTGTCAAGAAAGAACCTACAGAATGGGAGATAATCATGGTCTATGATTCCTCCAAGAGGGGACTAATATCCAAAATTTACAAAGAACTCAAAAAACTTAATATAAAAAATAAAAACAATCCAGGGTTGGAACAGTAGATTGGTGTTTGCAGTGCTTGCCTGACATGCACGAGGACAAGGGTTCGAACCCCAACCCCAGGTGCACAGTGAAGTGTCAGAACAATGAAAGCCACATGAAAAATGAAATAAAGTTAACTCTTTCTTTTTCTCTCTCTCAGTGTCCCTCCGTCTCTTAAAAGACAAAAAATAAAATACAAATAATCCAATCAATAAATGGGCAAGAGAGCTAAACAGAAATTTCTTATTAGAGGAAATCAAGGAAGCAAAAAATCAATGTTCACAGCAGCTCAATTTACAATAGGTAAATTATGGAACCAATCAAGATGCCTCTCTCTGGATGAATGGATCCAAAATTTGTGACTGATATTTATATATATACACACATACATACTGTGGAGTCCTACTCAGCTATTAGAAATGATGTTGCAGCCTTTGAAGGTAAATGGATGGCAATGGAAGAAATCATGCGAGGGACGTTAGCCAAACCCAGAGACTCAAGGGTCCAAAGTTTTCCCTCATTTGTGGAGGCCACAGCAAATTCCAGGCTTGGGTAAAAGCTTGTCAAACTCATGTATTAGACCCAGCAAAGGCATAACAACACATATTCTAGGGGAACCATATATATGTAGTGGAGTAAGTGGGGAGGGGAAGGCAGGGAAGGGGAGAGAGGGGGAGAAGAGGGATGGATCCAAGGAGACAATCATCAATGTAGCATACTCTTTACCCTCCCCCCAAAAAGTGAAATAATACTTACTCAATCATTTAATTCTGGAAAATTCTCAATCGTGTGTGTGTGTGTGTGTGTGTATTTTATATAATAACATACATATACATGGACTTTTGTATCTGTTGTAGATCAAGAGATAGGGATGTGAGAGTAACTCTGGTTTAGGATCAAATGCATATCATATTGTTAGTTTATACGTATTTATGATGTACAACAACTCAACTCCTTGATAAAAAATAATAAAAAATAAAGTGCTTTAAAATATGGCCTATATGAATATCAGTTTAAATTCAAATCATAATGAAATATTTAAAAAAAAGAAACCTAAACCAGGCCTGGTGGCACACGCCTATAAACTCAGTGGCTGAGGAGGCTAAAGCAGGAGGATCACTGTTCAAAGCCAGCCTCAGCAACTATGGAAGGCACTGAGCAACATAGTAAGACCCTGTCTCATAATAAAAAAAAAACAATAAAGGGCTAATGATGTGGCTCAGTGACTATGCAGCCCTGGGTTGAATCCTCAGTACCAAAAAAAGATTTCTGAATGAAAGATTTTGATTTCCAATTTTGCCTTGAATGTTAGATTTGTTTCATTAGTTTTGAGTAATATAGAACCTTTTTAAAGAAGCTTTGTTCTAGTGTCTTGAAAATTACAGAAAATCAAAGAGCAGTAAACCTATATTCTTTCCTCAAAGGGTAACAAAAGGTATAAGACTACATAAGAACAGAGAATAGAGACTAGTTTCACTAGAAAAACTAATTAATTTCCTTTATGATGGAATAGAGTGTGGTTCAAAAGTGAGAATAAAACTTTCATCAATTCTTAGATATAACCAATTACAATACAGAAAACTTCTCAGTTGACTCATATTTCATACAAAAATCAAAAGTCTCAAATCTTTGGCCTCAGTCTGAATAAGAAAGTGTGCCGAGATGACTCTATGAAGACCTCTTGTCAAGCAACCAGTGCTGTGTGGGCAGGCACTGGCTGTGCCCTGACTTGTAGACCAGGCATGCTCCCCACGCCATGTCCTGTTGGGTACTGGTTTTGCTCTCTGAGGCCTTCTATCCAATTACTGACCAGGCCCAGGCTTGCCCTTCTGGGATTTTATGAGATCATCCACCAGTGCTATACTAAGTTCATCCTGTCTATTCTGGGTTTAGCCTCCCTTTATTAAAGTCACACTATAAATGAGAACAATCAATAGTGTCAGAAGGAAAGAACAGAGAATTATAAGGCCCTGCTTGCTTATTAGTTTTTTGATCCCATATAAACCACTAACTGTTTTTTAAAGAAGTTGGACAGTGGGTTACAACAAAAATGCTGCTGAAGATATGACATGGCAATTAAA
Source organism: Aplodontia rufa (assembly GCA_004027875.1). NCBI lineage: Eukaryota > Metazoa > Chordata > Mammalia > Rodentia > Aplodontiidae > Aplodontia > Aplodontia rufa. The sequence continues at coordinate 4,417 of PVKS010016903.1, forward strand.
TCACCAAAACCAAGACTGCTCTTAAAGCTTGAGGAGAGGGGCTGGAGCAGTGGCTCAGCAGTTGGAGTGCTTGCCTGGCATGCACAAGGATCCAGTGTTGGAACAGGGTTCGAACCCTAGTACCACATACAAAACTAAGTGTCTGATAAACAAAGGCCAGATGAAAAACTAAAATTGATTCTCTTTCTCTCTCCCAGTCTCTTAAAAACAAAACAAAACAAAACAACAACAACAAAAAACAAACAAAAAAACAAAACCTTGAGAGGAATGAAAGAGAACTGGTAGCTCATATACTAACAAATCTGGTTATCACATTCCTTCATTCCACTTTCAATTCTAAAATGGGATTTACTCATTTAACAAATTAATTGCCTACTATGTATTAAGCACCATTCAGGTTCCAATGGCAAGGGGGTCCAAAGTCTTTATTCATGTGTTCTTTATATTTTAGTAGACTTATAACACACACCCCTTAAGGAGACCTGTTCTCTGGCTATTCATCAAGAACTTCACTGGTTATGTGAAAAAGGACAGCAAATAAACAAAACTGAAGAACATCCCAGCTGCTAACAGAATTATATGTTATACTGGGATTAAAAGTAATAAAAGCAATAATATGCCAGACAATAGAAAGGCTTAAACTACTGATAAGAGATATTATTTTCACTATTTACATGGTATGCTTTTTGTGACTGAAACTTTATCCATGAAAATAGAACCAGTGAGAGGGAAAACAAAAGCTATAGGCTTTCTCACACATTCAGGGAGGAAAAAAGTTTCGGAGGTAAACAGGTTTAACAAGCTACACCCAGTTACGCCTCTGTAAGCCACTTGGCTCGCCTTCCCCAAACCAAATATGTTTCCAACCTCAAATCACAGCCCAACTAGAACAAGAAGTCAAGTCTGTCAAGGGATTTAGAAAAGTCCCTCTCCACCTCATCCTCGCACCCAAGGTGCCAACTCTGAAGAGGCCACAAGGAAAATAATAAACACTGGACAAATGTACACATGAAGAGAAAAGGAGAGAGAAATTATAATGTTCAAGGAAGGAACCTGCTGGGTCAATCAAAGTTCACTAAGCAACAGCTGAGGGAAGAAAAGGGTAGAGAGAGCCCAAGGCCACTAGGCCTCAGCACATGTAGCAGGCAGGCATCTTGCCTGGCAGTGTTTTCCCTTGGCCTCTGAAGTCTTTGTGTGTCCAGTAGGCAGTGATCATAGATGAAAAGAAAAGAGAAAAGGAAAAAAAAAAAAGAAAACCCTTTTCTCCAAGGAAAATAGTGGACAACTGGAATTCGGACACAACTGTGTATAAACTAAGTGGCTATTCAGAACATACTCAGGGCTAAAGAGGTGGCTCAGCCTGGCGTGCATGAGGACCCAGGTTTGATCCCCAGCACCATATACACAACTAAGCGGAGGAAAAACAAAAACCAAGAAACAAAAAAGGTGAAAAAATAAAATTAATTCGCTCTCTCTCTCTTTTTTTTTCCCCTTTTTCAAAAGCTACCTCCTGCAGAGTCAGCAGTTGTTCTCAGTCCAGTGGAGGCTAAGGCTCTTTCAACTCAGACCTTCACTCAATAGAGAAGCCTCCTTAGAGAAGCAAACATGAAAGCATGTTTTAAAAATAAATCTGTTCATTTATGTATATAAACTAGAGGCAAGACACAAGCTCTTTCTGTTGTGAACTAGGTTTTGCTTGTATTCAAGGCAAAGAATTAAAATCCTACACAATGAAGGACTGAAAGGGAAAAAAATGGAAGAATTGAGAGAGGACCCCTGAAAATGCAGAACTCTGGAGGAATGAAAGCAGGTAGGTGCCCTGAGAAAACAAAGGCCAGAAACAAAAACAAGACCAGTGAAAAGCTAGTACACTGCCTGTGGGTTCCAGGGGTGCTCCTCCACACATCAGCCATGTTAACAAGTATTAAGAGCACATCGATTCGAATAAACTTGACTGAATAATGCTAGATAAGTTTCTACATAGTAATATTTCTCAGGAACCTTTAATATACTTGTATATATTGCATTCTCTATGAGGAGATCTGTAATACTTAGTCTTTCTAAATGCATCTGACCACAATTTAACCATTTTTTTACTGAGCATGTTATAGAACAGGCTTCTTCTAAAAATGTTCACATTTTAATGATTTGAATGAAAATCCCTTGGAAATGAAGTTTTCCATCATTTCTTTTACTTCTATCTTCTTACATGTCAGATGCTGAATATATCTGGAAGGTCAGTTATTCTTGTAAAGCCCCAATTGCTTTGGACATTGAGGTGCTGTATTTTGGCACATGCCAGATGGATTTCCTTTCCCTCCATGTGCAAGGCTGCTGGCTACCCCACTTCTGCTCCTAACAATTTTTCTGACTGACTGCTGAAATAAAAAGCCTTCTTGTTTGCCTTGGGTTTCAAGACCAGGAAACAGCAAAGCTCAATGTGAGATATCAAAAGAATAATAAAGACAGATAAAATACAGTTTCTGACCTTCAGAGATGGACATTTGACTACTTGTTCACAATTAAGTTGAGCTGCTAAGAGCCCAAAGCACTCAACTGAAATAATTTAAAATTATTTCAGAGGCCCAGAACTTCCTTCCAGATCCACTATAAGCTCCAAAGACCCTGATTAGACTTCTGGCAAGTGCCATCTCACTATGCCTTATATGTTCATTGAAGGTGGTTCTCTGAGACAATTTAACATTGTCAGAATAATCCTCATAAGATTACTCTGAGGTGAAAGAAGGCAAGTAAGACAAATGAAGATTAAATGACTGATATGTAGTTGTCTAGAGTTACACAAGAAATTAAGAGAATAATCCCAGGAATCTCTACTATCCACATGCATCCTATACACGAGACCAAATTTTGTCTACAAAATAAAGGGAGCCAGAAGACTAGTGGGAAGTGTGTGTACTTTTAGCTTTCATAGCTACAAATACAAGAAAAGGCAAAATGAGTGATCTCTAAGAAAAAAAATGTTGAATTGTTTGGCCTATATATTCTTTGATAATTTGAAGTTCAATAAAGACGATATACCAGGAACTTTAATATCAAGGAATTTAAAAGGTATAATATTGTATAATGTTTGTTTCATCATTATTTCAATAGTTAAAAGGTAATGTTTAATAAACTGGTGGGAATTTTATTGGTCACAATTAGCTAAAACAATATTATGGAGATAAGTCATCACTGAAAATGATTACTCATGCAAAAATATGAACTATACAAAAAATGCCAGACACTTTCAGTCTCTATAAAATCCAGAAATGGCAAAGGTAGTCCTTGATATTTGATTTAAATTGTGAATTCAATCAAAACAATATGCTTATCAGTTTTATTATGTTTATCAATTAAAAATGATACTATAAAGTTATTCTGGGCTTGATTGGGAAAGTTACATAGGTACGTCTTATGGGAAAATAATACTGCTAACTACAAGTAATCAAGTCATTAAAAGAATACATTTGAAATGCGATTTAAACTAGCAAAATATTTGGTTTGTGAAATGTATGACACTGGAGACTTATGGAGTGTTCAGGAAAGCATCAGCTCAGCAGGTTGAGTTGCTCCTATTTCACATAATCCCAGAAGGGCTTGTTCTAGTGACTGGCCCTTCACGAGTGCTTAAGAACTGAATTACTGGAATACTCTGATGGAAACACGTTGTCTGCATAAAGCCTTGACCATTCCATATCACTTTGTCTAGATTACAGTTTGGGCAAGCAATATAATTTATGGTGAACACCTACTTCCTTCTGAAGGACTGGAGTTTCAATAATTGCAGTCAGTCGGCAGGCACTATGCAACTAAACCCTTATAAAACCCCTGACGTGTTAGGACCAAGTGAGCTTCTCCAATAGGTTACACTTTGCAAGGTTGCTAGAGGAACTAAACATATCCTTTGGAGCTTCCCTGGAAGAGGACTCTTAAAGCGGGCAACTGGCCTCCTTTGGACTACTTCTGGTGCATCTTCACCTTTTGCTTCCCTTTGCTGTAATTAACCATAGCCAAGGGTATACCCCTTTCTGTCTCCTTACAATTACTTCTAGCGACTCAAACTGCGGGTGGTCTTGTGGACCCCCAGACACATTATTTATGGGATATTATTTTAACACATCTTCCTTTATTTTAGTAGAACTAAAGGTAAAACACAGTCTATACAATACTAGTAATAAGTTATGACTAGATATAATTAAAAAATCCTTATATTTAGGTTAGGACTTAAAAGAAATCTCAATGCTAATCCACGGAACCCATTAAGGTTAAATGAATGTGGGTGGAAAGCAAATGACTCTCTAGAAAAGGGGTTAGCAAATTTTTCTATAAAGGATCATACAATAATCATTCTAAACTTTGCAAGCTATACAGTGTGTCACAAATACTCAAATCAGCTATTTTAATGAGAAAGCAGTCACAGATATAAAAGATAACACAAAGTAATGAGTATGACTGAGTTCCAGTAAAAGTTCACTTGAGGAGACAGGTGGTAGACCAAATCTGCCCTGCAAGTTATTGCTTGCCCACTTCAACAAAAATGATTTTTCTTCATTTCTAGATTAAATAAAAGGACGAAACACACACACACACACACACACACACACCCCCCATACAGTTTTTAAAGAAAAGCTCCAAGATTTTTTTCTTGTCATTCAATTTAACTTCTTACAATAAAACTGAAATTCCAGTCATTAACATAAGTATATAAATAAATTTTAAAATTCAACAAAGTATTTGGTTTGGATTAGAGTCCCAAAAGACCCATGCGTTGAAGGCTTGGTCCCAAGCCTGTATTGCTATAGGGAGGTGATGCAAATTTAGAAGGCAGGGCCTAGTGGAAGGTTTTGGGCAACTGAGGCATGCTCTCAAAAGGGATTGTGGGACCTTGATTTCTTCCTTCTTTCTCTCTCTCTCTCTCTCTTCTGCATGTGTCTCTATCTCTGTTCTTCCCAGATGCTATCAGGTAAGCAGCTTGCTCTATCATGCACCCCCGCCCCCCGCCATGATGTGCTGCCTTGTCACAGGCCCAAAAGCAACAGGGCCAACCAACTGTGGACTGAAACTTTCAAAACTATGAGCCAAAACAATCCTTTTCTTTTTATAAGCTGATGTATCTCAAGTATTAACTATAGTAATGGAAAACTAACATAGCATTTATCAACATAAGATAATCTTACCACCAGCCCAAATTTTGTGAAGAGAAAACCTAAGTGGTAAGATGCTGCCCACTGGTTATCTTCCAGATTGACTGGCATTCCCCTCATTGGTTTTCTAATGCTTCATAACAAATTACTACAAAATTAGCAGCTTAAAACACCACCCATTTATTAGCTCACAGTTCTGTTCAAACTTTACCTGGGCAAACAGAAGGCCAGGTATGGTATAGGTGGCTTCTCTATGCAGGGCTTCCCAAGGCTAAAATCAATAGGCTGCCTTCTCATCTGGAGCTCAGGTTCATCTTCCAAGCTCAGAGGGTAGACCAGGGTCACTGATTCCTTGTTAGTGCTGTTCCAAGAAGCTGCTCATATTACTTTCCCAATGGTTTTCTCCATTTTTGAAGCCACCCAGCAATGGATCATCTTTTTGTTAACCAAGTGTATAGAACTGACTTTTAAAATCAAAGAGTTTAAAACAATTTACCAAGTAACTGTATTCAGTTATACACAAAGAAGACCTAAAAGTTTGAGTAACATAATCAAAGCCCATTTGTAAAAAGACACAACAAGTGAAGATTTTGAAACGATCTTTTTCTTAGAAAGGATCCTACATATTTACTAAGATTGATACAAACTTCTGGGAACAATGGACCAGCATTAAAATTAATCTTAAACATTTAGAAGTAAATTTACATGAAGCTGAAATGAAAAAACTTTTCTATCACACTAGGTTCTTAACAATACTTGTAAGAGCTCCAAATCTATTCAAATTCATTTCTTCATCGTCCATAGATTGTTGATTTAATAACAGCTATCTTAAAAGAAACTGAACAAAAGAAGAAATTTCTAATAGCTTGAGAATATGGATCAATTAGACATACTGCATTGAAAGCCCTGCTTAAAATTATACTTCTCAAATAGACAAAGCAATTCAAGAGAAATGGGTTCCTATAAATTGTCTAGCAGTCTTGGCTACAAATTTACCTAGCCCCATCTGTTGAAATGTTTTTAAATGGAATTTCTGGAAACAGAGGCTTTGTCTCCTTGATTAAATTAGGTATAACTGAATCTAAGTCATCCAGAACAAATCAGAACATTAAAATTCAATTAAAAATGAGGATAATATCTAAAACTAAGCCACCATAAAGAGACCAGGGGTGGAAACAAACAGGAAGATACTCTCTTTCTCCTGGACAGACATAAAAAAAGGAAAATAAAGTCTACCTCCATAGATTTGTAGATTCCAAAATTATATATACAAGGCAAAATAATTAAGTCCAAATAATTTGGAAATATGTCCAAAATTGGATAATTTATACTTCTGTTGTTACTTCTAGGCAACAAAATATAATTGTTTTTGAATAGATATGGTCTTCATTTTGAAAGTTTAAATGGACAACTAAAGATAAACACCAAGGGGCTGGAGCAGTAGTTCAGAAGTTACGGCGTATGCCTGTCATGCTAGAACGTGGATTCGAACCCCAGCACCACGTACATGAAGTATCGGAACAATGATAGCTACATGAAAAACTAAATAAAATTGATTTTCTCTTAAAAAATAATAAAGGCAAAGAAAATAATGTTTTTTTTTTAAATGACAGTTTATTTATTTTTAAAGAGAGAGGGACAGTGAGAGAGAGACAGAGAGAGAGAAACAACATTATTTAGTTTTTTCACATGGCTTTAGTTGCTCCAACACTTAGTTGTGTACATGGTGCTGGAGTTTGAACCCGGGTCCTTGTGCTTGCCAGGCAAGCACTGAAACCGCTGAGCCACCGCTCCAGCCCGCAAATAATGTTTTAATAGAACTGATTTTTATTATTTGGTTTCAACTTATAGAGAAATGCTGATTTATCTATTTTATTTTTTTCCTACATACCCTTTTCGCTTTGTTTTTGCAGTGCTAGGGATCAAACTAAAGGCCTCATAGGGGTTGGTAAGTGTTTTACCTGAGCTATATCCCCAGCCCCCTTCTACATCCCCTTTTGATCAACTTTGTCCACATTTGTCCATAATCCTATATTTAAAATTTCCCAGATGGAAAAGGGGGAAAAAAACAAACAAACAAAAACCAAACCAAAGATGGCTCAGTAGAAACCACCATCACACCTAGAATGAGTAAAATGAATTAACCTAAAATACCAAATGCCAACAGGTCAACTTCAGCTCAACACTTATTAAAAACACAAAACAAAACTGTAACACATGATTACCAGGACTGATATGAGGACTATGAAAAGAAATCAGGGGCAATCACTTGCTAATTTTTTTTTCCCTAGGCTTGTTCTGCCGGACATTTTGTTAATACTGGAAAATCATTTTCTTTTTCTTATTAATTTAGAATGCTTTAAATGGATGTTAAGCCAGAAATATATTTCAAGACAACCAAATATTAACGTAAGGTTTACAAACACTTTAAACAATGGTAATTTCAGCCTTCCACTAAAATTCTCTTATATTAGCCATTCAGTGAAACTGAACTGGTTTGAACCTATTAAAAAATCACTCTATCAATGGCCAGAGCATAAACTCTGTAAACTTTCATAATAAAAGGTACTTATGTGAGAACTCCGCTCTGGGCCCTGGTAGGTGCACAGGACACCCCAAGGACTCAGCACTGGGACCCAGCCCTGCCACCCTGCATGCCCAGGACTCTGGTCCCAGCCCAGCAGGCAGTAGGACACCATGAGTTCCCCATGCCTGGATGCCACCTCTCTGTAAAATATGCCCAGGACTCAGGCCCAAACCCTGGCAGGCGCACAGGACACACGAAGGACCCCATGCACAAACCTACCACACCACTGCGCATGGAGAGGATGCTGGCAATGGTAGGCAACTAGGACACCATGAGGACCCCCTCACAGCTGGGGAAGATGTCCAGGAATGCCAGAACAGGCCCTGGCAGTTGCATGGGACACCCCAGGACCCTACACCGAGGCCCAGGAGTGCATGCCCAGGACACTGGCCCCAGCCCTGGCACGCATTCAAGATATCTCAAGGGCCCCGTGCAGACCTCGCTTTGCAGCCAAGTGTGCTCAGGTCCGCAGCTGAGTGTACCAGGAGTATGCCCGGCAGCCATATAGGACACCCTGAGGAACCCACCTGACAGGTCCAGATACACTGGGACCGTCCTTTTCACCAAGGATCCCAAGTCCCAGTGCTATGTGTAGGCTGATCTTTTATGGTCCACCTCATGTCTCTGGAATAAATTATCAACGATCTGATCTGACTGCTACAAAGAATAATGAACTACAAGAAGATTTTAAGTAAGGGACTAATGAGAAAACTCAAGAGATGAAAAATTCTATTATCAAAGAAACAGATACATTGAAAAAGGAAGTAACAGAGTTAAAATCTGCAGTCAATCACATTGAGGAACAATGCAAGAATTTAATAATGGATGAAGTTCTATACAAAAAGAACCTCAGCTCTGGAAGAAAGAACTTGTGAAAATGCGGATAGGCAGAGTAAGCTTCAGAGCATGGATGAAAGAAAAAAACCACTCACAGAACACAAGCAAAATTTTCAAAATGTCTGGGATGAAATCAGAAGAATCGATCTAAGAGTAATTGGGATACAGGAAGAAATAAAAATGCAAACAAATGGTATAAAGAACATTTTCAATGTAATACTTACAGGAAATTTTTTCCCATATCAGAACACAGTCAAAAATGCTCATCCAGGAAGCACCCAATAGGTGCTACCCAATAAGCATAACCAAACGAGAAGCTCACCGAGACACATCATATTCAACAATGTATAACAGAGAAAGAACAATGTATAACAGAGAAAGGAAAGAATATTAAAAGCTACAAGAGAGAAACTCCAAATCACATTCAGAGGCAAACTAATAAGGGTCACCTCTAACTTTTCAACTCAGATCCAAGAAGCAAGAAGATCCTGGAAGGAGAACTTTCAATGTCTTAATGATCCAACATGTAATTGAGAATACTATACCAAGCTTCAAATTCAATGGGGGAATTGAGAACATTTCATGATAAGATCAAACTTGCAGCATTCATGAACAAAGAATCAGCATTACAAAGAATCCTCAAAGACAAACTCCAGATAGAACAACAAAAAAACAATCCTTAAAACCCACAAACAGAGGAAATTCAATAAAAGTACATGCTATCAATGGACAACCAAGACAGCACAGAGCTTACTAATAAAACATGATCACTATGAACCACAACCACATAACTATTCTAACACTGAATGTGAATGGTCATGATGCACCTATCAAAAGACACAAATTAGCAGACTGGATCAATAAACAAAAACAAGGGCTGGAGCAGTGGCTCAGTGGTTATGGTGCTTGCCTGGCATGTGTGAGGACCCAGGTTCAAACCCCAGCACCATGTACACAACGAAGTGTCGGAACAGGGAAAGCCAAATGGAAGAACTAAATAAAACTGATTCTCTCTCTCTCACTGTCCCTCTCTCTTTAAAAAACAAAAACAAAAACCAACAAAATGTTGCTTATAAGAGACCCACCCATCATACAGCCAATGCTATCCACAGACTGAGGGTTAAAAGGTGGAAAAATAACCAGGTTTACAATTCAAGTGAGCAAGCTGGTGTTGCAATACTTACATGGGACAAAATAGATTTCACACATAAACTAATGAGAAGAGATAATGAAGGCCACTACTCTAAGTAAAGGGAACAATACAACAGGTATATATAATCATAGTAAATACACACTCTCCAAACACTATTGCTCCAAACTATGCAGAAAAATGACATAAAATCATTTGTGGAATTCAACAAAATAATAGTGGGACACTTTAATACTCCTCTATCACCAACAGACAGATCATCAAAGCAAAAAAACAATAAAGAGATGTCCAGCCTAAACAATTCCATAAATCAAGAGGACTTAACACACATGTACAGAATATTCCACTACAAATAGGCTAAATATACCTTCTTCTCAACAGCGCACAGATCCTTCTTCAAAGTAGATTACATTCGAGTTCACAAAGGAAATCACAGCAAATATAAAAAAGTAGATATTATTCCATGTTTCCTATCACACCATGATGCCATGATCCTAACAATTAGTAGCAAAAATTATAACAGAAAGAACATATATAAATGGAGATTGAATAATACCCTATTAAATGAAGAGTGGAATCAAGAAGACATGAAAGGGGCTGGAGCAGTCGCTCAGGGTTGGTGCACTTGTCTGGCATGCGTGAGGACCTGGATTCAAACCCCAGCACCATAGACACAACTAAGTGTTGGAGAAAAAAATGACAGATGAAATGATAAATAAAATTGATTTTTTCTCTCTCTATTTAAAACAAAAGATGTGAGAGCAGAAATCAAGAAATTCTTGGAAGCAAATGTGAATGAACACACAACATCAAAACCTCTGGGAGAGCATGAAAACATTCTTAAGGGGAAAAATTCATAGCACTGAGTACCTAAAAAAAAGGAGAGTCACAAACAAAAAAGCTTATGCTCTACCACAAATCCCTATGAAAGGAAGGACTACCTAACTCCAAACCAAGCAGAAGCATGGAAATAATCAATATCAGAGCTGAAATCAACAAAACTCAGAAGAGAAACACAATAAAAAAAAATCAACTACATACAAAGCTGGTTCTTTGAAAAAAGTGAATAAAATTGATAGACCCCCTAGCCAATCTCACCAAAAGAAGGAAGGATAAAATCAACAAAATCACCAATGAAAAAGGAGCAATCAGCACTGATCCCACAGAAATCCAACAGAATGTCAGAACATATTTTGAAAAACTATACTCCTCAAAATTATATAATCTGGAAGACATGGACAAATTTCCAGACACACATAACATTTCCAAATTAACACAGGATGATACTGAAAGTCTAAACAGCCCAATGACAGAAACCGAAATCAATATAGCAATCAAAAGCCTTCCAAGGATGAAAAGCCCAGGACCTAATGGATTCACCAATGAGTTTTACCACACCTCTTTTTATGAAGCTATTCCAAGAAATTGAAACCGAGGAAACTCTCCCACTTTTTATGAGGCAACCATAAGCCTCATACTAAAACTCAACAAAGGCACATTAAAAAAATGAAAATTACAGACCAATATCCCTGATGAACATTGACACAACTACTAGCAAATCACATTCAGAAACACATCAAGAAGATAATCCATCATGATCAAGCAGGCTTCATTCCAGGGATGCAATGCTGTTTCAACCTATACAAATCAATAAATGTGGTTCATCACTTAAACAGAATTAAAGACAAAATCCACATGATCCTCTCAATAGATGAAGAAAGGCCTTTGAAATTATAGCACCCATTTATGCTCGAAACTCTGGAGAAGATAGGGATCAAAGGTATTTATCTTAACTACATAAACTCCATGTGTGACACAAATCCTCAGCAAGTGTAATACTAAATGGAGAAAAACTGAAAACATTTCCATTAAACTGGGCTGCTCATTCTTACCATTGTTATTCAGTATAGTCCCCAAGAACCTAACTGTAGCAATCATGCAAGATAGGGAAGTTGAAGGGATAAGAAAAGAAAGAGAAGAAGTCTAACTGTATCCCTTTTTGCTGACGACATAATCCTGTATCTGGAAGACCCAAAATACTCCACCAAAAAACTGATTGAACTTATAAACATATTTAGCAAAGTAGAAGGCTACAAGATCATCACTCATAAATCATTAGCTTTCCTATAAGCCAACAATATTATAGGGCAGAAAACATCAGGAAATTAGTCCCATTCACAGTATCCTCAAAAAGAATAAAATACTTAAGAATTAATCTAACAAATGAAGTAAAAGACCTTTACAATGAAAGTTATGGAACAATGAAGAAATAAACTGAAGAAGACTTGAGAAAATGGAAAGACATTTGCTGTTTGTGGTTAGGCAGAATTAATATTATTAAAATGGCCATTCTGCCAAAAGTGCTGTACAGATTCAATTCAGTTCAATCATGATACCAATGTTATTCTTTACAGATATAGAAAAAGCGATTCTGAGATTCATTTGGAACAAGAATCCCAGAATAGCCAAAATATTACTAAGCAAGTAGACAAAACAGGTGATTTTGCTATCCCAGATCTAAAACTATACTACAGAGATGTAGAAACAAAATCAGCATGGTACTGGTATCAAAATAGGAATGAACCTCAAAGGAATAGAACAGAAGACTTACAGACAAACCTACAAATTATTAAACATCTGATATTTGACAAAGGAGGTCAAAATACAATACGTAGGAAAGACAGTCTATTCACAAATGGTTCTGGAGAAACTGGACAGCCATTAGAAGGAAGTGAAATTAATCTTTATTTCTCACCTTGCACAAAAATCAATTCGAAATAAGTTGAGGGTCTAGGAATTAAACCAGTTACCATACAAGTGCGGAAAGAAATATTAGGAGCAACACTCCAGCATTCGGGAATTGCCAATGACTTTCTCAACATGACTTCCAAAGTGAAAGAATTAAAGTTAAGGAATGCCATTAAATTAAAAAAACTTCTGCTCAGCCAAGGAATTGGTCAAAACTGTCAAGAGATAACTCACAGAATGGGAAAGAATCATGGCCTGTGATTCCTCTAACAGGGGAGTAATATTCAAAATTTACTAAGAATTCAAAAAACTTAATATCAAAATCATAAACAATCCAATCAATAAATTGGCCAGTGAGCTAAAGAGAAATTTCTCAATAAAGGAAATTGAGCAAGCCAATAAAAACATGAGGAAGTGTTCTAAATCACTGGTAATCAGAAATTCAAATCCAAACTACATTAAGATTTTGGGGCTGGAGCTGTGGCTCTGCGGTTACGGTGCTTGCCTGGCATGCGCAAGTACGCGAGTTCAAACCCCAGCGCCCATGTACACAACGAAGTCTCGGAGCAACGGAAGCCATGTGAAAAACTAAATAAAATTGATTCTCTCTTTCTCTCTCTCATTGTCCCCTCTTTCTTATAAAAAAAAATATTTCACCCCACTCCAGTTAGAATGGCAAAGATGAAGAATATAAACAATAACAGATGCTGGAGGGGTTGTAGGGAGATAGCAACACTAGCACACTGTTGGTGGAACTGCAGACTGGTATAGACACTCTGGAAAGCAATGTGGAAACACCTCAGAAAATTAGGGATGTATCTACCATATGACCCAGCTATCCCTCTTCTGGGTATTTTCCCAGAAGATCTAGAATCAGCATATTACAGTGACACAGCAAAATCAATGTTCACAACAGCTCAATTTACAATAGCTAAATTATGAAATCAACCCAGATGCCATTCATTGGATTAATGGACATGGACACACACACACATATACACACACGCACACACTGGAGTTCTACTCAGCTATTATAAACGACAATATTGTGGCCTTTGAAGGTAAATGAATGGCAACTGGAGATATCCTGCTAAGTGAGGTTAGCTATGGGTCAAATGTTTTCCCTCATTTATGGAGGCTAGAGCAAACCTAAGCTGGGTGAAAGGTGAACAAATTCACCAAAGGTGTAGCATCACATAATCTAGGGGAACCATAGATATGTCGGGTGGGGAAGATGAAGTAGAGAGGTGGAGTGGAGGGGAGAGAGGGAAGGAGAACAGGGAAGGATATAGGGAGATAATCAACAATGTAGCCTACTCTTTGCTTCCCCCCCAAAGAAGCCATATAATAATTATGCGATCATTTAATTTTTGAAAATTCACAATCATATACACACACATACACATTTATACTTGTTATAGGGGAGAAATATAAAAGAATCAAGAGTCGGGGGTATGGATGATGTGGGGGTGATACTGGATGAGGATCAAATGACTGCCATATTGTTATTTTATACGCATTTATGACTGGACAACAACTCAATTCGTCAATAGAAAAAAAAAGATAATTCATCACAATCAAGGGGGCCTCATTCCAGGGATGCAAGCCTGGTTCAACATATGCAAATCAATAAATGTGATTCTTCACTTAAAAAGAATTAAGGACAAAAACCAAATGATCATCTTAATTGATGCACAAAAGACCTTCATTAAAATCCAGCATCCATTTATGCTCAAAACTCTAGAGAATGTAGGGATCAAAGGAACTTACCTTAACTGTGTAAAGCCATATGAAACAAACCTTCAGCTAGTATAATACTAAACAAAGGAAAGTTCAAAGCATTTCCACTAAACTCGGAAACAACACAAGGCTCCACACTCTCACGACTTTTATTCAAAATAGTTATCAAAACCCTTGCTGCAGTAATCAGGCAAAAGAAGGAAATTGAAAGGATAAGGACAGGAAGAGAGGAAGTCAAACTTTCTCTTTTTTCTGATGACATGATTCTATATCTACAATATCCAAAAGCTCCACCAGAAAACTACTTCAGCTTATAAACAGATTTATCAAAGTGACATAACACACACATTGTTTCCTATATGCCAGCAATAATAGGGCAGAAGAAGAAATCAGTTCCATTCACAATATGCTTAAAAGAATAAAATACTTGGGAATTAATCTAACAAGTGAAGAAAAACCTCTATGATGACAATTATCAATCACCGAAGACAGAAATTGAAGACGACCTGAGAAAATGGAAGGACATTCCATGCTCTTGGTTAGGCAGAATATAATTAAAATTGCCGTTCTGCCAAAAGTGGCATACAGATTTAATGCAATCTGCATCAAGATTCCAAAGTCATTCTTTACAGATATAGAAAAAGAAATTCTCAAATTCATTTGGAGCAACAAGAAACAGAATAGCCAAACCATTATTAAGCACGAAAGATGAAAGAGGGGTTTTGTAATATCAGATCTAAAAATTATAATTCAGAGCTGTAGTAACAAAAATAGCATGGTACTGGTATCAAAATAGAAACGAAGGCCAAATGAATAGAAGACTCTGAGACAAACCCACAAATCTTTAAACATCTCATATTTGACAAAGGGGGGTCAAACTATAACATGTAGGAAAGACAGCCTATTCAACAAATGGTGCTGGACAATCTGGAGAGCTATTCCCAGGAAGCTGAAAATAGATTTTTATCTTTCACTGTGCACAAAATTTAATTAAGATGGATCAAGGAACTAGAAATTAAACCAGCTACCATACAACTGCTAGAGGAACAATTAGGACCAATACTCCAGCATATGGGAGTTGGCAGCAACTTCCTCAACAAGACTCCTAAAGCAAAAGAATTAAAGTCAAGAATTAATGAATTGGGATTGGAGTGGTGGCTTGGCAATTACAGTGGTTGCCTGGCACGTGCGATGATGCTGGCTTGAATCTCAGCATCACATGTATAACAAAGTGTCAGAGCAGTGAAGGCCACATGAATAACTAAATAAAAATTGATTCTCTTTCTCTCTCTTTCATTGTCCCTGTCTCTTAAAAAAATAAAAAAAGAATTAATGAGTGAAATGTCATTAAGTTAAAAAGCTTTTACTCAGCCAAGGAATTGGTCAAAACTGTCAAGAGAGAACTCACAGAATGAGAGATAATCACGGCATGTGATTCCTTTGACAGGGGAGTAATATCCAAAATTTACAAAGAATTTAAAAAACTTAATATCAAAACCACAAACAATCCAATCAATAAATGGGCCAGAGAGCTAAAGAGAAACTTTTCAGCAGAGGAAATCAAGCAAGCCAATGAATACATGAGAAAGTGTTTTAAATCACTAGTAATCAGAGAAATGCAATCAAAAGTACATTAAGGGGCTGGAGTGGTGGCTCAGAGGTTACGGAGCTTGCCTGGCAAATGTGAGTACACAGGATCAAGCCCCTGCACCAATGTACATGGCAAAGTATTGGAGCAAAGAAAGCCATGTGAAAAACTAAATAAAACTGATACTCTCTTTAAAAAAATTACATTAAGATTTCACCTTACCCCAATGAGACTGGCAAAGAATATAAACAATAACAGATGCTACAGGGGTTGTGGGGAAACAGGAACTCTAGCACATTGTTGGTGGAACTGCAGACTGGTACAGCCACTCTGGAAAGCAGCGTGAGCTCAGGAAAGCTCAAAAAATCAGAGTTGGATCCACCATATAAACCAGCTATCCCTCTTCTGAGTATTTTCCCAGAGGAGTTAGAATCAGTACATTATAGCAACACAACAAAATTAATGTTCATAGCAGCTCAATTTACAATAGGTAAATTATGGAACCAACGGAGATGCCCCTCACTGGATGAATGGATCCAAAAGCTCTGATACAGACACACACACACACACACACACACACATACACACAATGGAGTCCTACTCAGCTATTATAAACAATTATATTATGGCCTTTGAAGATAAACGGAATTGCAGTGGAAGAAAGCATGCTGAGCAAAGTTAGTGAAAATAATGGGGTGTGGTGCTGTTGAGGGGTAACTCTGGTTCCAAAACAAAAGGATATCATATTGTTACTTTATTCACATTTATGACTGTACAACAACTCAACTCCTTAATTTAAAAAAATTGCTGATCTTTTTCTTCAACTTTAAAATTGCTAATACTTTGAATGCATGGACCGTTGAAATTATCTACAGTGTGATTAATTACCTACCACATGCCCACCACATTTTCTTCAAGTAAGACTTTGCTTGGATCAGAAATGGTTAACGTCCTTTAAGCAAAAGGTATTATACACAATGCTAGTGTTCACTTCTTTTTTTTTTTTTTTTTAAAGAGAGAGGGGCAGTGAGAGAGAGAGAGAGAGAGAGAGAAAGAGAGAAACAATTTTTTATTTAGTTTTTCATGTGGCCCTCCTTCTCCAAGACTTCGTTGTGTATGTGGTGCTGGGGTTTGAACCCGTGTACTCAGGTACGCTGGGCAAGCATGTAACCGTGGAGCTACTGCTCCGGCCCTGTCTACTTCCTTTTAAATAAGGACTGACAATTTAGAGGAGATGAGTTTATTAAGTTTTTAACAAATATGAGTTGTTTTTTGATCAACTTTAGTTTTCCACGTGGCTTTCACTACTCTGACACTTCATTGTGTACATGGTGCTGGTATTCGAACTGGTGTACTTGTACATGCCAGGCAAGTGCCGTAACCACCGAGTCACTACTCCAGCACCAAATATGAGTTTTTTAAAAGAAATGTTTCAGTTAAGTGAAGGCTGGGATCTTTATTTCTAAAAGTAGCAGCACTATCAGAATACTACTTGAAATACCACATCTCTGATAAACTGGAGATTTTTAATTTCGTTAAAAATTTTTATTTCATCATTTCAGGAATGCCTTCCATAGCAGTGTGTTGAATATCATCATGTTTACCTCCATTTTCTACAGCAAGAACAAAAGTTTAAGAATAAAGAATAAGCTTTCAAGGATTAATTCTAGCACTTTTATCTCTTCTTTTTCATTTCCTTCATGACAAGCATAGTACTTAACCCCTACTAAGTATTTTAGGCATTGTGTTCTTCCACTGAGGTGACCTGGACAAATTTTTTAATCTCTCTGTACCTCAACTATATATATAAATAGGATTATTATGACATATATATATATGTCGTAATACATATTATATATATATTATATATGTTATGTGTGTGTTGTGTGTGTATGTGTGTGATAACAATCCTATTTCACAAATTATTACATATATTATATATGTTATGTGTGTGTTGTTTGTGTGTGTATGTGTGTGATAACAATCCTATTTCACAAAGTTGTCAAGAGAATTAAACAAAAAAGAATAAAACATACTATAAGGTTCTTAAGGATGTCAGCTTGTTTTACCTATCACCAATGCCCAGCACTGGTTATGCAAATAGTAAGCCTTCCTATCCTTATCCACTCATCAAACGTCAATCCCATGTTTACTATGTGCCAGGCACTGTTCTAGCCTGAGGACAAAGATAAATAAGACATTTTTCTGGACCTCAAGAAACTTACAATACAGATGAGGGAACAGAAAAACAAACACATCATAACTTAGATCTTAAGTGCTACAACAGTTATGGGGCATGGGAGGGGTCACAGGGAAGAGGGCTCAAATTTAAGGGCAAAGACTTCTGGGAAATCTTCCCAGAAGAGGTGGCTTGCAAATAAGTAGATGTTTTACAGTTGAGGCAGAGGTTGGGAAGAGGAGGGCATTCTAAACAAAGCAATAGGGACAGTGAGAGTCCACCATACTGGGAGAGCTGTGATGTGGTCATATGGAACAAAAAGACGATAAATGACATGAGCAGTTAGGTTAAAAAAGGTGATTAATGAATCCAGAAAAGTTCCAAGCAGAAGATTTTTATCAAAGTCCTTTTTAAAAAGATTACTTTACAATATTCTACTGGTTCCAGAGGCCTTATTTTCATGATCTCTTTTGATCCCTACTGCAGCACAATGAGATAGGAAGAATTGTACACATTTTAAAGAAAAAGAAACTGTTATGGACTGAATGTTTGTGTTCCCCTAAAATTCATGTAGTCCAAGTGTGATGACATTTGAGGTGGATTCTTTGGAAGGTTGTCGGTAAAGCTCTCATGAATGGGATCAGAACTCTCTTAAGACAAGGACAAAGAAGTAGCTTGCTCTCCATCAAGCGTTGAGAGGATATAAGAAGTCTGTTGACTGCAATCTGGAAACAGGTTCTTCCCAAAAGAGACTATGCGGGCAACCTGATCTCTGACTTGTAGCTTCTAACACAATGACAAATCAAGTTCTATTATTTATAAGCTGCTCAATTTATGGACTGCTGTTAGAGCAGCCCAAATTAGGAAACAAGTCAAGGCTCAGAAAGGTTTAAAAATTTGGTCTAGGTACAGTGTAAGTGAACAGTGAGCTCTGATCCATTCATCTGAGCCATGTTCTCCATTTTTTTAACCCCTGTGTGTCAATATCTACAAGTACACATTCTACCACTGAGCTATATCCCCACCCTAGTGTTGAAGATTTCTTCATATATCTTTTTCTAAGATGTTTTTCTCCCACTCCACCATACTGACTGAATTTTACAGTGAGTACCCAGACAGTAATTAGTCTTTCCTGTACCTGCTTTAGCATCATCTACTATGAGGTCTTTCTTAATCTACGGAGGCTCAATCACCACCACATATTGTGCCTGTTTCTATTATTGAAGTTCTGTGTGCTGTGACTATTTGTCTACATGTTTGTCCCTTCTTTGAGACTATGAGCTCCTTGAAAGTCTGACTTGGTTTTTATATGCCTGACTCCAAGAAAAGAAACAAATAAATCTGACCACATTGCTTACTGAAAACTTCTCTATCTAATCTCTAAATAACAATGACAGGGAAAAACTTTCTTTCACAATGTACCTCTTTTTCCTTATGTGTTGGGAAGCCCTAGAGGCAACTGTTATATAGGAGCAGCAACAAAGGGGAAATACACTTTGCACCACTTCTGCAGTTGACAGAGAAGGAAACTCAAGAGGTTCCTTCTGCCTTGTAAGGACAGCATATTCTTTTTACATTAGATATTACATATAGGAAAAGACCCTCCAGAGATCATTACCAAATTTACAGATACAACTTACACCATCAATTAATCACATCCGACTCATTCCTGTGCCTACGAAGCCATTTCAGCAGATAATCATGAAACAATCTCCTGCACAGAAAAGATAAGATGAGCAGTATGCAAAAGACTTGCAGTACAGAAAACAGAAGTGAATGGAAGATGAAAGAATCTCCTACAATAGGGGTAAAGGGCTGGAAAAATATATAAATCAGAAAAGTTGCTGTTGAAAATTAACTAACAACATGAACTTAAGTGAAAATAGCACTGGATCACATCTTTTCAGACTACGGTAAAAATATTTTCTTTCCACATGTATTTTGCTTCCCAGATGATTAGACCCATAAATACATCCCTAGAAAAGAAGTCCTTTCTATAGAAGTGTCCTCTTCGTAACTGCCATTCAGTACACCAACTGTCTATCATGACAAAGCAACCGAGAAACATAAGGTTTGTGTTGAGGACAATTAACTTGTGATTTCCTGCAAGACTTTCTCAATTCTCATCATGATGAAATGGCTAGTGTTGCAATGTACTTATGGCTTTAGATAAAAACACAGAACACCCAAGACAGAAGTGGCTGAAGAGAGTGGCACCCAGCAGGAAGTTGTCCCTGCAAAGGAAATTGCAATTTCTAAGATGAAGAGGAAGTCAAGAGGGAGAATTAAGACTTAAGCACTTGAGAAAATATTGAAGAAACTACTTGTGGTCTCAAATACAGTTAAAACACTAAATAGTCCAGGTAATCATTAATCAAAAATCCAAAACTTCAACAATGCACTTTGGGATAAAGCTGGCACACAACAATCAAATCAAGTCATGTAACCACAGTCCTGTTAGGAGCTGCCCCTCTTCTTCTCTGTTCCTTACAGAATTTTTCTGGAAAAATAGCAGACAATGATACCAATGGAAAGGAACAGAGGAGACAAACACTTTCACTCACCTACTACTACCCACTCTAACAATCTTGGTGATGTTTCTCTTCATTTTATGATGAGTTACAATGTCCTCTTCAGATATAAACCCATCCTTTAAATAACCTTCCATTCTCTTAAAAATAAATAGTTAACTTCTCTGAACGGTTATTTCCACATGCCCAAGAAATATATCCTAGTCATACAGAACACATTACCAGTCATTTCTTTGCCAATATAACTATAATGTTTACTTGAATACAACTTTCATAAGATACGAGGAACCTCTGGCAGAAGCTGTATGTAGCCCTTTCATCTGTATACATCTGAACCTTGTAGGAACATCATATCCCACCTACTTATCTACATTTTTGTTTTTTTTTAAATCACACCCAAAATCATTCCTAATGCTTAGAAATACAGATCTTTCCTCTCATTAAATAGGAAACTATTGCATATTTTACAGTCAATAATAGGCTTCATAAACAGTGAAGAGTGGCAATAAGAAGGACATTTTTTATAATATTTCCTAAAAGAATATCACATGTGACTTTCTTTGCCACAGTTTATCATATGTTAACCACTTCTTCACAGAAAAATGTGTGGAAGGGAAGGATGAAATGTGTACTCACATATGTTTTTCTGTCTTGACATCATGACCATGGCACACTGACCTCAACAACACAACACAAAGCTCCAAGTACCTGCTTTTGATTTTAACTGCCAAATTCTTGTTTCAGTATTCGTTATTTCACTGAAACCATCCACACTCAACTGTAGGATCTCACTAGTAAAATCATCTTTTTGAATTATCAACTCCACTGACTCTGGCTAACCACCACTGCTATTTTCTGTAGCTGAATGTTTATGTTCCCTCAACATAACCTAACCCCTACTATGATGTTATCAGGAGTGGGTTCTTTAGGAGGTGATTAGGTCATGGGAGTGGTTTTTGTGAATGGGATTTATGCCCTGATAAAAGAGGCCCCAAGGTGCTGGCATACCACTTTCACCACATGAAGTTATGGCAAAAAAACAGCCACCTGCCTGAACCAAGAAGTACACCTTTACCAGATAATGAATCAGCTGACACTCTGATTGGACTTTGCAACCTCCAGAACTGTAAGAAACAGATTTCTGTTGTTAATAAGCTACCCAGTTTGTGGTCTTTCATTAAAACAGTCTGAACAGACAAATATCATATCATCCTGTAGTTCCTGATTTGCCCTTTCAATCACTGTGTTCTTATGATCTTCATCTTCCTTTTCTTCCTCCAGATGCTTTTTTCTGTCACCTAGAAGCTTAAAATTCCTTGATGAATACCAAGCATTTGGTACATGCTGCTTCTTCCACACTAAGACTCACACTGCTTATGGTCCTAGTATACTAGCTGTTATGGTAAGAGTAGAGAGGGTCAGAAGGAAGGAGAGAGAACTTCTTGCCAACAATTTAGCTTCTTTATATGCTTGCATTTCCATTAAGTGTGTGCATTTATATAATGCTCAATACTACCTGAACTTTCTTTTTTCTTTAATTGGTTCAACATAGTCTTACATATTGAAGAGAATCGTTGTTACATATTCATGCATACACAGATATTGACAAAGTAAGTTAGCCCTGATACTAGTACAGGATACCCACCCCCCTTCACCCATTCCTCAATCTCATGTCTCCTTTACTCCTATGTTATACACAGAAATGAGCATATACATGTATACTAATTATTGAAATTTTGGGGTTTATATGCTTGCCTGAGTATAGCTTAGCTTTTCAAAGGGGTGGAGTATACCCAGCCATATTGATAATCCCCCTTTTCTCTCCATCCCTCCCTTTTACCCCCACCTTCATGGCTATGGTTTCCATATCTTCCATAATGCTTCAAATTTGGTGGATTTATTAATTAAAGGTTTATTAATTAAAATTAGCTAACTATCATCCTCTTTTAGGTTTTATTCTAGCTTCCACATATGAGAGAAAACATTTGGACCTTAAGTTTCTGTGTTTGGGATACTTCACTTAGCATGATTTTTTTCCATTTCCATCTATTTAGCTGCAAAAGCCATGATACCATTCTTTCTAATAGCAAAGTAAAACTCCATTGTATGTATGTGTGTGTATATATATATATATGTCTCCCAGGTTTTTTTTTCCCATTCATCCATTGAGGGGCATCTGGGTTGATCCCACAGTTTAGCTATTATAAACTGAGCTGTTATAAACACTGATGTAGCTGTGCCAATTCTAGCTCTTCTGGGAAAATACCCAAGAGTGGAATACCTGGGTCATATGATGGTTCCTTCCCTAGTGTTTTGAGTAGTCACCACACTGCTTTCCAGAGTGGCTGTACCAGTTTGCAATTCTACCAACAGCATGTTAGTGTTCCTTTCTCCCCACTACCCCCTTTCTCTGTACTTTCAACTGTTGCTCATAAACTTTGTATTAGTTTTCTAAAGCTGTATAATAAATTACCACAAACTTAGAGGGTTAAAGAAATCCATTTGCCAGGTCTTGTTAGCAATCCAGTGCATTTTAGGTAGGCCTTCTGCTCAGAGTACCACAAAGCTCAAATCAACTTGGTAGTGCTTAGTTCTCCTTCAGAAGGTATGGAAAATTTTTCAAATTCCAAGCTCATTCTTGTCATCGGTAGAGTTCATGTCCTTGGGCTATAGGACTGAGCTTCCTGTTTCTTTGCTGGCTGAAACTCAGTCTGCTCTGCTGAGCTCAGACATGCTGCCATGTTCCTTGCCTCCTTCATTTTCAAGTCAGTACCAGCATACTAACCCTTCTCCTGATTCAGATCTCTTACTTCCTCAGTCTCTGACTGTTAGACCCAAATTTCAGGGCTTGGAGGACTATGTCAAGCTCCCCGAGTATAAAGTCCCTTGTCAAAGCCAAACGAGCCATATAATAAAATTTAACCACAGAAGTAAAATCCATCCTATTCATCGTCCCAAGGATTATATATGCCATGTAAAGATGGGAGTGTGCACACTGGGGATCATTTAGAATTCTACCCACCATTGTAAATAAAGAAATCATAAACATCTGACATCAAAACAATTAGCATCAAGAGTATTATGACACTGATCAGAAAAAAATACTCAGGGGTAAGAGAGATGGCTCACTGGTAGAGCATTTTCCTGGCATGTGAGAGGTCCCAGGTTCAATCCCCAGCATGAACAAATAAACAAACCACATACACAGAGCAAAAACAAAAACCAGGTGAAAAAATATTAACCCACTCTCTCACTCTCAATTTCTTTAACAAGAAAGAAAAGAAAAGAAAAGAAAAAGGTACTCGGGTTCTCCATGTCTGGGATTTTATTTTTCAATCCTGAGACTATAATAACCAACAAATTATAGGCAACTCTCAATCTGTGACTCTAGCCCTTTTAGCCTTTATCCACTTATCTTTACAAATGTTTAAGAGACATGTATTTGAATATCTCATGAGACTTCATTTGACAAAACTCAACTTACCCTTTCTCAGATTTCTACTATACTAACAGGCAGCTAGTACTCCAGTGTCTCAGACTTCATAGGAGTACTTTTTTTTTTTTTTTAAGAGAGAGGGACAGTGAGAGAGACAGAGAAAGAGAGAAACAACTTTATTTAGTTTTTCACATGGCCTTAGTAGCTCCAACACTCAGTTGTGTATGTGGTGCTGGGGTTTGAACCCGGGTCCTCATGCTTGCCAGGCAAGCACCGAAACTGCTGAGCCACCACCACTCCAGCCCCTTAAAGGAGTATTTTATTTATCATTTACTTATTTTATATTCTCTTTCCTATCAAAACTGAACCAAAACTAATTCAGTGATGAATATTAACAACTTGCCCTTCCTTTCTATTCTCAAACACCCTTCCTGTCTGGAACAAGATCATTAGAAATGTTGATTTCTTAACCTGACCTTCTGCAGTTTTGTTTTCTTTCTGTCTATGCACACACTTGTTCCATCCTATAAATTTCTCCTGAGAAAGTCCTCAACACTGTGTTCAATATTCTTTTCAGTAAAGCATTAGACCATCTTCCTTATCCCACACAGAGCCCAAACTCAATGTTTCCTAAACTCCAAACTCACACTTTAGACCCTATTGTTCAATTCCACACCACACCCTAAGCCTCCTGAACACATCACCCATCTGGACCTAACTTAAGCCTCAGTTTAGCTGTGCTCTCAAGTGACACACCTTAGTCTGGAAGAACCAGTTCAACAAAGATTTCTCACTGCTCTCATTCATAGTGTGGTTTGCTTTCTTTGACTTAGACCACCTGGCATTATTATCTTTATCTTGCTCTGGCTTCCCATAATTTTTTAATAGGTACATTTTACCTTTCCCACTATAACAGGAACGTGTGTGTGTGTGTGTGTGTGTGTAACAAACATACATCTCATAGTATCTTAAATACATAAGGAAGCTAAACAATTCATTTTTCTCACAATTCAATCTACACCTCTAGTCCTAACCTTCCACCCATTCTTGTAATCACCTATCTTTCCTTGCCCAAAAGAACAGTCTTTAGAAGACAGGTTACTAAAGTAGGTCATCCACCCAGTTCTTCACAAGAATGAAGTAACGAGACAAATAATGGCTCAGAGCTACATATAAGTCAATTTGTTTAACATTTAAATTAAACTACATTTAAGCTTTTTAACAT
Source organism: Aplodontia rufa (assembly GCA_004027875.1). Lineage (NCBI taxonomy): Eukaryota > Metazoa > Chordata > Mammalia > Rodentia > Aplodontiidae > Aplodontia > Aplodontia rufa. The sequence goes on from PVKS010016903.1 coordinate 29,582, forward strand.
GGGAATAAATTAAAAAGAAATTCTAGGAAAAGAAACCTTTTCTTTCAGAAATTGAGATCACACAGAAAAAGATGTTTTAATGCAGAGAAAGGAAAATGTGCATTTTCAAGCTCATAAGATATGAAACAATCTATAAGTCTGCCCACAGGAGACAGCTAAATTGATGGACTGCTACACCATGGTAGAAAGAAGTACAGTTATGTCACCAAGAGACTTGGGACCCACTAAATGCACCTTCAAGTGGAGAGCTGCTGTGGAGTATACAGTCATTTGTCTGTAAAGAGCAAGCATGAGATCCTTGTATTCACTTATTTAAATCTCCAGAAGGGCTCAATAACAGCCTTACCTTCTAAGGGAAAGGGACTCTGGTTAGATGGGGACAGATGTGAGGAGAACAATAACTGAACACAGAATATATTTCCCTTTCTCCAAGTTCTTCTTTGAAATGACGATCTATGGGTATTTAGAATATGAATTGCTATCTTTGAATAAGTGCAGGGGACTTTCTATAGGTACTTAAGCCACCTTCTTTCATGCTTCTCCCCAATATCCTTATCCAGTATGTGGCGGTGGGGGGGGGTGGGGAGTGGAGGGAGACAAAAACTGAAAAACTACCTAGATACCATGATGGGAGCAGATCACCACACTAGCCTAATAAGTCTGTGATTCCCATACCAAATTGCAGCACTGAGTATGATTCTTCACTTCTAGACAGCAAAATCAGAAAATGATTGTTTTATAAAAAGTATCATCTCAATAACATGAATAATTGCCCATTATGGTTCCAAACATAAGTTTATAGAATGCAGCCATCTGATAGACTTCCTTATGCAGACATCCCCTCCAGGGTTCAGAAGCAGAAGGGGAAACCAAGGAATTGAAGAATTCAAACTATTCTTCTACTTAATTAAAAAAAACCCTATAGCTCCTATCTTTTTAATTCACTCAGACATGATTTTGCCACATGAAATTGCCTCACTGACTCTGTGGAACCCAACAAACTTACCACCTTGCCAGCTTGCTGAGTGGACAGGGACATCTGAGATGGCTATCTGAAGGGTGAACAGGATTTGGTACAGATTTCCTCTGTACAGGGTGATTGCTATGGTTTGGATATGGATTGAGTGTGTCCCCAAGGATTCATGTGTTGGAAGGTTAGTCCTCAGTGTGACAGGATTGAGAGGTGGTAAAACCTTCATAAAGTGAGGCCCAGTGGAAGTTGGTTAGGTCATTGGGGGTGTACCCTCAGAAGGCATTAATGCTGGTGTCATGGAGTAAGTTCTCTAAAGAATGAGTTGTTACAAAAGAATAAAATTGAACCCTTCCCTCTCTCCCCCTCTTATATGTTCTTCTACCACAATGCCATCTGACATGATATGAAGCAGCCAGGATAGCCCTCCCCAGAATTGGCACCACATTGTTTGGACTACCAGTCTCCAAAAAACACAAGCTTTTCTTTATAAAGATAATTCAGGTATCTCATCATATGTAGCATAAAACAGACTAATACAGTGATCCTGGTCAGAAAAAAAGGATGCAGGTAGAAATTGTGCCTATAACATTACACATCTCAGTCTGTTTAGATACATGTGTTCATTATATTTTCTCTTTACATTTTTGTGTGCCTGATTTATTTCATGTAAAATACAGAAGAAAATACAATGTTCATTCTAGAAATGGTAGAAATCTGAGATGGCTGACATGTAAAGATGCAATATGAAAGAGGAATAGCAGAAAATGCTTAAAATGGGGTCTGTCTGACCCAAGCACTTTTGTTCCAAGGGGACATGATCTCAGTGGCCTTACAGACCACAGAGGAGGACTCATCAATTCCAATGCCCACTAATAACACAGTAATATCATTTAATATTGGAGCTTTTCACCCAACTGCACATCCCAGTCAATGTAGGCCTTTCATGATGTAAACATGACACACGAGTTGAATTCATGGCAGAACCTCCAGGCTTTGGCACCATGGGACAGCATGGCTGACCTCCAAGAACTGTACAACAATGGCATGTGCATACACACACTGCACAGCATGTACACACTGTTGCTGCAGCACTCTACTTCTGTATCTGCCTGGCTCCAGCACCCGAGCTCACATTCCTACTCTAATAGGCTCTCCCTGGGCTACTCTAGCTACTCCAGGATCTACCTTTGATTGTCAAGGGCTCAAAGGTTTTACCACATGCAGCAGAATCTTGGGGCAGTGAGTTCAGGGGCACATGTGGTATCCATGATTACTAAGGGGACATAAGTTCCTTACCTTCATCATGAAAGGCCTTCTCTTGCAGACTATACAAAGGCAATAAAATCTGGTCTCAGGATGGTCCTCCTGCCTCCATGGGTCCTGCATTACTGATTCCCCTAACCTGCTGGCTCCAAACAGTCCTACCACCTACATTCCTGCTCCTCAGCACAGTCCTCTACCTCAGTGACTTTAAAACCACAGAATTACTTACAGAACTTGTTGAAACAAGCTTGGTTCTCTAGAGAGGAATTGGTGGTCTGTGGAAGACTCAAGAATTTATATTTCCTCCTCTAGACCAAGTTTGTAATGTCTCCTGGGTTTGTGGATACCTGGTCACATCCAGATCTTTCCTGGGAAGCACATTATGTTACAGATCCAAGGATGCAGATGAGCTTCATTCTTGTGAAATCATCTTATCTTCTCCTAACTAATGGTCGGATGGATGGAGCTGCTGAACTAAATTTTTAATCAGAATTAATAATTTAGGGTCTAGAGAGGTGGCTCAGGGGGTGGAGTGCTTACCTGGCATGCATGAGGATCTAGGCTCGATCACCAGTACCACACACACAACTAAGTAGAGGAAAAACTAAAACCAAATTTAAAAAAAATTTACTCCCTAAAAAAACAAAAATGAAAAAACTTACTGTCATGAAAATTCAGTGTTTTATGATCTACAAAGCAGTTTTATCCTCCTATTGCCTCATTTAAATATCACAACAAAACCTAAAAGTAGATACTACTACTGCCAATTTGGAGATTACAAAACTGAGGTTAGAGGTAAGAGACTTACCTCAGATCACAATTCTAGTACTTTAGCTACCTTTTTTAATGTCGCTGGTCACACAATGTATTCATCAGTTGCATTAAAAAAAATTTCATCAGCCTTACCCATTACTATTTCAATACTAAAAAATACAACAGTACTTAAGAAAGGTGTGAAATAATACATGAATACTCAAGAAATCTTGGTTGGATGACAGGCTTACTCTATTATGAACACAAACAACACCAAATCAATGTTTGGGACTCAGCAATTCCAAGAACGTGGTTAAAGACACCACAGGATCCTTAAAGCACTGAACACAAAGTTGCAATCAGTGGATAAGTTTTTTGCTCCACAGAGCTTTTCTCCTTTGGTTTTTTTATTTCATTTGAATTAGCTGCTAACAGAGTTGGGAGGTCTCACATATAGATGTTGATAACTAGCTCTCTTAAAATTGAGGGGATCTGGCAATGCTGGAATCTCATTTCTGAAAGATCACAGCTGGGTGGAGTTGATCTTATGCTGGACCAGGGAGGCCTCTCCAAGCAGGCAGGATCCCTGGGTCTTCTGGTCTGTACCACCTGCCTGGGTCCAGGCCTCCTGCTCTGGAATTTGAATTTATATATCTAACATGGATCAATAACAGACAGACTGAAGAGAAAAAAATTTCTCCATGCTCATGGGATTATAATTTAAAAGTGATAGTTAGTCTGCTTAGGGACTCAGGAGTAACAGACAAATCATCAGCCATGTATCAGTCACTGAGAACCTAACTCCTAACTGCCTCTCCTCTTGGAAAGCCAGTCCCCTCCATTTCTGTAAGCTAGAGGGATAAACTGTTCCAGACTCTTAAGACAGTTTTATATATGTGCACACATACACATAATATGGTATGGAAGCTAATTCTCATGACACCACTACAAGTTTGTTGTTATTGTGGATCTGTGTGTGGAGGAGGGGAAGGTTAGTGGCACATCCAGAAATGAAAATCACCATTAATGATATATTCTTTTTTTTTTTAAAGAGAGAGGGACAGTGAGAGAGACAGAGAAAGAGAGAAACAACTTTATTTAGTTTTATCACATGGCCTTAGTTGCTCCAACACTTAGTTGTGTACATGGTGCTGGGGTTTGAACTCGGGTCCTCGTGCTTGCCAGGAAAGCGCCGAAACCGCTAAGCCACCGCTCCAGTCCCAATGATATATTCTTGAACCGTAAAAAATATACACAAAACACATAAATAATGACTATGTTTTCTTCAGAGATGGGATGCTTTCTACACCAAATTATACAATTATAAGCTTTGTAGATAATAATGATGAGTGGTCAAAATCTTACTTAGGTTTAACTGTAGTGCTTATACTGGTTTTCTAGAAAAATGCGGGAAAACATTTAAACAAATTCATCTTCTATGCAGTTATCTGCAAAAACAAAAATCAAACAATCAAAAAACCCAGTGGGACATAAAATCACCATACGATATTCATCAGCTCCTTTTTTTCTAGTTTGCTCCTTCAGTGCAAGTAAAGAAGAGAGTCTATTTCTGACTCCTTTATGCACTATAATGTGCACACAGAGGATGTGGCATTCCCAAACAAGCAGAAGTCCTGACCCAGGTATTATCCAAAACAGAGACACTCTCAAAGTCTGAAACTAAGGCTTTTGTCCCAAGACAATGGTCATAGAGGTAAGGTAAATTTGACACAGAATGAGTCCAGATAAGTAATATAAAAAAGGACTATCCTCAAGGTTTGTAAAAGGACAAGGGTCTGAGATCTCTGTTCATTACCATCACCAGATGTCTATGAAATGTTACACAAGAGTCGGTAGCTTAATAAATTTTACAAAAATGCTTCCTCCAAATGCCTCTAGCTAGAGATAATAGGAAATTAACTGTGATTGTGTTATTTTAAAAATAGGGAGAAAGCTCAGTAAAGTGTGCATGCACACATGTACATGTGCATCCTATATTCTAAATTTCTAAATGTAAATATCTATCAACAGAAGGAAAGCCATAAAAACAGAAAGAAACACATTTTACAAAAATAAATAAAATCTTGGGAATTCTCACGCTGAAGTAATATAACAGTCATGTAAAGCCCTTGAACTGAGAAACAAATTCTAATCAGTTAACCAAGCCAGTGCCATGCCATACTTAACAGGGATCTACAGGGAAGAACAGCATGGCTTTATTTCATCAATTTCACTTCACAAAAGTGTCTGGGACAAGTATGGGGAGGATTTTGGTCCTAAAAAAACTAGGGTTAGATTCTGACACTTCAGAGCCAAACTCAGGCAAGTGAATGCTGTAAATGCATCATGTGTAAATAAAGTTATTGGAGGGAACACTGAGATAATTTCTCAATATTTATTATTAAAAATTTTAAACAGTAAAATGGCCTGGCAGACACTCAATTTACTTACTAATAAATTTAGTAAATAGGATTCTCACATTGGAAAGCAAAAATTGCCAGAGTGAACACAAATCACACATATTTTAATGACTAAACACCCACAAACCTGATGACATTGCAGATAAACACATCTTAATATTTAATGCTAACATCACTGACTGTCATGAAACTTTAAAATACTACACAATCAGCTATATGAAATCTTTTTTTATTCCTTCTCAAATTTTTTTCAGAATTCCAAATTCTAGACTTCAAATTATTTTGAGAGTGAAAAACAAAACAAAAGCACATATTTAAGGGAATGAGCATGAGGTTTGTTGTGCTTTCCTTCTTAGAAGTTCAGTTCAATTAAAACAAAGAAAATAAAAATCATATGTTGAGCAAAATAAAAGCTATCTTGTTCCATCGTACACAGAAAGAATGTAACCCATGACTAAAGTAAAACGATAAAAGTAAAAATAACACAAATGAAAGATTTTACTTGAGCAAATTTCCTCCTTCTTTTGGCCATTCTAAAGTCCCCCACTCAATGTTTTCTTCAGGTAGACAGCCTGGAACTTGGCAGGTATAATCACAAGAGAGACACCAAGCAGAGCAGAGTGCTGAGTCTCCCACACAGGCCAGATAAGCACGAGTTCTGACAGGTACCGAGCAAGTGGGTGTTGGGACACAGGAACCTGGTGGAATGATTTTCCCTGCCTCAGATCCAAATAGCAAAGTGTGCCAAGGCCTAAAAATGAACAAGAAACAAACTCATGTAAAAAGTTAACTGCTCCCTTATAAGTCTAGCTTATGAATTCAGATTTTCCTTTATTCCTAATTTCCTACTTATTTAAGAAAATGTTTTACATAAGTACTCAACTTAGACAAGCAGAACACAAAGCGATTCCTCTCTCATGATATAATTTAAAGATAACTGTGGTTGTCCTCATTCTGCCCCTACCAGCATGTAATCCTGGGCAAGTTTTTTTTTTTTTTTTTAAAGAGAGAAGAGGAGAGAGAGGTGGGGAGAGAGAGAGAGAAGCAGGGAGAGGGAGGGAGGGAGGGAGGAAAGGAGGGAGAGAGATCGAGAGAGAGAGAGAGAGAGAGAGAGAGAGAGAAACAATTTTATTTAGCTTTTCATGTGGCTCTGGTTGCTCTGAGACTTCGCTGTGTTCGTGGTGCTGGGGTTTGAACTTGCGTACTTGCACATGCCAGGCAAGCACCGTAACTGCTGAGCCACCGCTCCAGCCCCCTGGGCAAGTTTTTTAATTATTTGAAACATAGCCAAGTTATCCCATATACAAAGTAAAAACAGTAAAACACCATTTCAACAGGGTCACTGTGGAAAAAATGAGAAAATATGTGTAAAACAGATTCTGTAACACTCCACATATTAGGTAGATACCCACAAAACAGCAGCTGTTATTACCATACAAGTTTTAAAAACTGAAATTTGGTATCCAACTTTTCTAGGACTTTATGTTCATACTGCTTTACTTTACTTTAGGTAACAGATGGAAAGTCCCCTCCCTATCACCACCTACTGCAATATGCTATCTGTTCAATAATGTTTTCCATTAAAAATTCTTCTGGAAATATAAATCATACAAATCATAGTCAACCCATGAGCCACGTTAGCTTTGCTGATGAGCAGTCTACTTAATGTTTAATTATCTTATAAAATCCTGGTAATAGGTTTTCAAATGACCAAGCTATGTGATCACAGATGTTTATTACATACTTATTTAATTATTTTTCCTAATTAAGACTCTCTTTGCCTAATTTTTCGGTTTGACTATTTTGATTATATTAGGAGACATTTTGCTAAGTATTGCCAAGTGATATGAAAGCTTCAGCACTTCACTGAATGAAAAATTATGATTCCATGATAGCAACTCCAATCCCTTAACCTAATTTCTTCATCTTTGTCCATGAGTAAAATTATCCAATAAAAGTAAAAAATATTTGGGCTAGAGCAGTGGCTCGGTGGTTACGGTGCTTGCCCGGCATGCACAAGTACACGGGTTCAAACCCCAGCACCTATGTACACAACTAAGTGTCTGAGCAATGAAGGCCATGTGAAAAACTCAATTAAAAAAATTTAATTCTCTCTGACTCTCTCTCCCTCACTGTCCTTCTCTCTTTAAAAATATTTTTTTAAAAAAGTAGAGATATTTAAGGGAATAAATGTAAATAAAAACCGTAGAATATCATCAGTTTTAATTCCATGAGAAACAAATGTATATAGAGTTATATCTAGCTATACTTTTGTAATAAATATAGTGATAAATCATAGTGAAGTACATTCATGAGTACATGAATCTTTGATAGCAGTGTTTTAAAAAATCCCTATCATTACCTGTCTGCATGTCTTTTCTTTACTACACTCATTCACCCAGTTTTTCATGATGATCCTGGCCTTCAAGGAACTTGCAGTTTAATTAGGGAAAGAAGAAAGTAATGATTATCAGGAGCTATGATGAAGATCACTATGGAAACTGATAATGTGTTATCATGACACAATACCCAAACAGAACTTTATACAAAATTGTACATATTTATGGGGAACAGTATGATAATATGACATATGTATACAACATGCAATTATTAAATCAGGGTAATTGGCATTTTCACCTCCTTCAACATTTATCATATCTTTGGGCTAGAAGCATTTGAACTGTCTTCAAAACTGCACCAAACCCAACTTTTAACTAAAACTGTAATAGATACATCTGAGGGCGGAGATGAAGTAAGCAGCAAACTCATTCCAGCATTTCATATTCGAAGGTCTTGCAAAAAATACACACATATCCAATTTACATTAAAAAAATTTAATACTGTTCACAGGTCCTTGGATGCTATGGGTTGAATCTGAGGTATCCCTCAAAAGCTCCTGTTAATACGGGAATATTCAGAAGTGAAATGATTAGTTTATGAGAACTGTAACATCATGGGCCCACCCTAGTTTGAATGGACTAACAGGGTGGTAACTGCAGGTAGGTGGGGCATGGACGGAGGAGCTGGGTCACTGGGGCCAAGCCCTGGTAGGCTGCATTTGCTTTGCAACTGCTTCTGCCTGCCTCTCTCTGCTTTCCTCTTTTGGGCTCTTATTCCACGGTGTCTTAGCTGATCTTGGGCCCAGAGCAAAAGAGTCCACCATCTAAGTAATGAACTTCTGAAACCATGATCAACAAATAAATTTTTCCTCTTCTAGGTTATTCTTGTTGGGCATTTTGGGCACAAAAATGAAAAAAACTAACTCAAATAGAAAACAAATTTTATTTTATTGTTGTTGTTTTGTGGTATCAGGGATAGAACCTCATCAAACCTGTTTTTTTGGGGGTTTTTTGTTTGTTTTTTTGTGTTATTAGAGCCTCCTGCAATCAATGGTATGCAAGAACTCTACCACTATGCTACATCCTCAGCTCTAAATAATCATGTTTGCCAAAGGAAGATTTAATGTAAAATACATTTTCTTCCATTCAAACATAACAACTCTGCTAGTCAACATAACCTATATAGAAAAAATGCCCCCAAAGAAGAGTTGTTTTATAGCTTTTTGATATTATGTTTGGTTTTAAATAATATATATGCCTGTAAAAGCACACAATTGGTATTCATTTGCTTCACTTATTTATTTGTGATATAAAATAGGTTTCCAGACATAACTCTCCATTATTGTTTGTCTGACCTGTGTCTGTTACCCATTCACTGGGTAGGTCATAACTACTTGTTAAGCAAGGCCTTAAGGCCTGCCAGAAAGGCATTAATGAATAAGAAAGACATATTAAACAGTCACAAATAGGTACATTACTAGACATTTGCCTCCTCCTCAAAAAATTATATATTATAACTGAAACTAAGGCAAACCTTCTTTAAAAGTCTTCATAAGTACCAACACAAACTTATTACCTTGGTTCATTACTGGACTGGATAGAAAAAAAAAGGTTATCTTCTAAGGGTTTGGTGAAGTAGTAATAAAGTATGACATGTTTGTTAACTCATACATGTGCAAATTAATATTTTTTTAGAGAATAGTAGGTTAAACAGATATAATTACCAGGCAAAACTACTAAATACCAAAGGAATGGGACAATTAACTCCAATCCTTAGCCTTCTGAGTACTAGTTACATTTTTAATGCAAGCTGGGCATGATGGTGCATACCTATAATCCCAGTAAATTGGGAGACAGGAGGATCCCAAGTTTGAGTTCAGCTTCACTAACTTAGCAAGACCCTGACTCAAAAAATACAAAGATTGGGGATGTATTATAGTGGTAAAGTACCCCTTGGTTCAATCCGCAGTACAAAAGAAAGAAGGAGGTGGAGGATCACCTATGCATTTCTATGGCTGGAAAACAAAGATGGTTAAAAAAAAAAAAGTAAAGACACTGAAAGAACAATCCATTACAATGAATGAAGGATACTGAAAGATGGATTTATCTTCACAGGCATATATTCCTTGGTACCACTGTGATTTTCTTGCTTGTAGCCTATTTTTTTCAGTTGTTCTATTCAAAGACATGATTGAGAAAAACACTTTCTGAATGTGTTTTCTTTAAAGGTATCAAGTAATACCATAAATAACATAGCAGAGTCAATATGATGTATATGAGATTATAATCTGGCATGGTTAAGAAAGCTGTTATTTAACTAATTCAAGCATGGAAAGTCAATAAGTAGACATGAATGTGATACCAGTACCAAAGCATTGCTTATACATGAAGACTTGAAAGAGAAAAAAATATAACCCTGGAAAAAAAAAGTATTAATAAGCTTGTTTAAAACAACTAATTCCCCAGACCCATTTAACATGCAGAGACAAGAGGAACATTCCTCACTCACTCAGACTCTATACTGAAACTTATTTGAATGAACTTGACCCTGGTTGGCAGCAAGCCATCAATCATCGTCACTGAATGACTTAACAGAACACTGTGTTCTTGGCACAAGCACACACAAAAAAAATGTTGAAATCCACACTAAACAGAATCTTAGTATTTATCTTAAAGATTTTTTTTAATTACAATGGCAAAAGATATTAAAGTATCATAATGGATTTTCAGTATTTGGTATATATTTATTTCAGGTAATGTTTTTATTATCACTCCATTTTTGTCATTTGAAATGCTTCGCTGAATAATCAATTCAACCTTCTCCTAAGCACACTAAACTCACACTCTGGGCTTCCTTCTCTTGCTTCTGTGCTACTACTCTTCTAAAACGATACCTGGAAAATTCCAAAGCACCCTAAGCTGGCCTATTAGGGAGGGTCAAACAATAAAGCCAGAAACAATGTGTTGACTCACTTCCGTGGAAAGCCCTAGAGAAATATATGGGCCACAGTTCAGCTCTGTCAGGAGATGCCCTTCCAGCAGATAGGAAGTAATGAAGTTATGTCATTCCCAAACAGGTTATGATAACTCAGTCACAAAGGTAAAATGTAAATGAGAAGGTGAGGAGAACACTATGTGACATATATAAGCACATATGGAGTCAATATACTTTAAGAAAAACCACTAATCTTTTCCATTAGTTTTAAATCCTCCTTTTCTCCTACACCAAAAATTTCATGTCTCCTAAAATGTAATCCCTGGTATGTTTCAAAAGAGGTCAATCCCTAACCCTTGGCAAAAGTAGTTCACAATCTCCTCACACTCTGGGAAAAACTACTTGAGTCTCAGAGTATTCAAAGAGAACAAGATCCAAACCACAAACATTTAACAGTCCACTCTGGCAGAAGTCACTACTGAAATAGCAAATGTTTGTGTCTTCTCTTTACTCTTCAACGCTGTAGTTTTCAGTCTTAATTCTTTGTCACTGTTACTGCTACTGGTTAAAAGATATCAGATCTTTTCATCCTGTAGCAAAACACATCCAATGTCAAGACAAACTCAAACAGATATACAAAACTTTTAACTTTGATACTGATAATTTTATGGTCTAGAATCTACATAAAGACAACAGTTAAATTATTTTTTAAACAGAGTAAAATGTTTAAAGGATTTTGGACTTTATTCTTTCAAAGTTATAATGTAAAGTTATTCCATTAACATTGTGACATAATTTTGTTCAACTTATGTTCAAAAGGAAGATTTTAACAAGCAGAAGAGGTTAAAAAAAAAGAATTAAATTATACATAGTTTATATTCTCAATTAAAAACTTCTTTTAAAGAAGATTTATCTTTCCAAATACGGTTTACTGAGATGAAAGTTTTAAAAGTAATCTAAATATTTCTATGCTATAACCATACAATCAGTAAATAAACACCTTGTTTGCTGTATTAATTTATATAAAATGTCATTTATATTGTACATTTGCTAGGATATTCTCTTTTATGACATTCCGCAGTATTAAAGAGAACTTCAACAATTGAGACAACCTTGGCACCAGAAATATGAGAACTGTAGGCAATCTTTACAGGAACTATTAAACCTATACTGAATGACAGAGAAATGAGACTGCCTCTTTTGCACATACCCTATGTGTATACATACACAGACAATGCCCACTTAACATAATGAATACCTGGGGATATTGGCAACTTTGATTAAGAGAGAGTTTACAATGGTGAGAGTTATTCTTTAACTTTTTGTTCTGATAGAATTTTAGAAGAGTTACTGATGTTTTAGAGAATTTGAGTACTCCATCCAGCTTATAATGTTTACATCTTACATGATGATGGTACAGTGAGGAAATACAAAAAGTTTAACATTAGTACAATAATACTAATTAAACTACAGGCTTCAATCAGTTGTCTTCAACTTTTCTATTTCAAGGTCTAATGTAGGATCTCATATAGTTAGCTGTCATGCCTCCTAATTCTCCTCCCAAATGTGACAGTTCCTCTGTTAGTCCATATTTTTCATGAAGTTGATACATTCTGAGAGTACCAGGTATGTTGAAGAATGCTTCTCAATTTGAGTTTATCTTTTTTTCATGATTAGTTTGGGGTTATGGATGTTGTGCTGTTGTGCTTTTAGTTCATGACACTGGGAAATACATAATATTAATACCTCATTATTTTTAACTTTCATGACTTGCTTGGTTAAGGGAATTTCTGCCAAGGTTCACCATATAAAGTTATATAAATATGGGGGGGGGGATACTTTGAAATCATATAAACATTATTTCTCCATTAAGAATGCTCACAAATTTTAACATTCAATGATAGATCTCACCTACAAAAATTATTACTATTGTAGTCTAAAAGATAATTTTTCTATTCCCTTCATTCTCTTAAATTTTTTTTGATTAAAATTCTTCTGAAACAAAAGATGTGCTATGTCCACTGTTCATTAATTCAATCACACACACATATCCGTATTGACTCAAGGGATTATTTATTCTTTAAATTACAACCCAGTGTCACTATTATTATTTTAAATTTCACTGCTCAAGCTGTTTCAGCTTTGGCCATTCTGAACATCTGCAGATTGAATGTGTCCCTTGGACAATCCCTACTCCCTTTGTTATTGATTCTTCCTTATTTTCTGACAGTACACAATGCTCCAGGCTCATCGTGTATTCTTTCTGCCCTGGTCATAGAGACAGCCATTTTTCTAACAAGCCTTGATTGCCCATTTTGGAAGATGGTATTAGAAACCATGATGTAGGCCTTTACATAGAAATTGCTATGAAACAGAATCAGCTGCATTCTTCCTACCTAGAATCTCATGTAAATCGAACACTGTACCCTTCTCCCCAACAGGAATCCACCAGTCCAACTATGTGATTTTGTTTATAGTAAGACTTCATTCATGGGCATTTCAAAAGGTATCCCACAATGATGAGCCATTGGAAAGAAAAATAAAGTTCAACTCTGCTGGACCCATTTTAAGATTTAAAAAAAAACAAACAAACAAGGAGCTGGAGCAGTGGCATAGCAGTTACAGCGCCTGCTTGGTATGCGAGAGCACGCGGGGTTCAAACCCTAGCATCAGGTACACAATGAAGTGTCAGAACAATGAAAGCCACATGAAAAACTAAAAAAATTGTTTCTGTCTCTTTCCTCTCTCACTGTCCTTCAATCTTTTTTTTTTTTTTTTTTTTTAAA
>PVKS010016904.1:0-43487 GCA_004027875.1 Aplodontia rufa
GACATGACTCAGTGGTAAAGCAGCCTTGGATTTGATCCTCAGTGAAAGAAAAGAAAAAAGGTGGGGGGAGGAGGAAAGTTAAGGGAAGAGGAGAGGAGAAAGAAAAAGGGACAAAGGACAAAGGATTATCCTCTCTCTTGCTCTTGGTAAAGTTAAACATATCCCCAGAGCTCCCTTTCTGGGTTCTATGGCTGTCTGTTCAATCTACCTGTAGTGCTGGTCACATTGCACTTCTTACTTCAGCTAAGTATAGTGTTTTTCCTTCTAGTAAGATAGACATGCCTTAGAGGCAGAAGCCATGCTTAATTCAGCACAGAATTCTACCCACTGTCTGGCACATGGCCTAGAACATAAAGATGATCAGTTGATAATTACCATAGTTCTAAAGGCTATGAATTTTCCTCTAAGCACTGCTTTAGCTGCATCACATGGGCTCTGCTATATATATTGTTTTCATTATATTTAAATACATTTTATATAGCATCCAGATACCTTTGACAAGGACAGGAGAAATATTTTCATTTCATAGGAAATTTAAAGCTCAAAGACAAAAAATAAAGCTTGTCAGAATTCAGGGTGCAGCAGTGGTAGAGTCCTAGATTTGCTTGACTCTAGGTTTTAGGGTCTTCAAATAAGCTAAGGGACCTTCTCTGGCTTTGAATTCCTGCTTTGGATCTGTCATCTACCATTTTTACATCTTCTCTGAATATCATTAGTCACCTATAAAGACCTCCAGGGCCCATTAGCAGCAACTAGGGAACTTTGATTTGGAGAGAGACTTGTCTCCCTGAGCCTCTTGCTACAAAGGTAATGCCATGAATACTGTACGCATCATTTAAAACTCTGTCTGCAGAAGAAGGAACACAGTGGCTAGAGACAGAACGAGAGCTCCTCTGCCTTTATTTGAGGAGTAATGAAAGAGGACCCCTAACCCCTTTGAGATCCATTCTTCGTCCACTAAGTACTTCCCAGCAGGCATCACTACCCAAACACTCAGCATCCCCGTCCCAAGTTACTTCTACTCTCTCTCTCTCTCTCTCTCTCTCTCCTGACGCTTAGTGGGACCTTGTTTAGGAAAGACTTTGATAAATTTGTTCACATGGATGAGAAAGTGACTCATAAGAGCTCACAGCGCTGTGTATCTTTTGGCCATTTGCATTTCAAAAGGAGTCAAAACTTAAATCAGAAAATGCAAAGCTCTTGATGCAATTTCATTGATTAATGAGAGAGCAACCAAAGGCTTTTGAGGAGGAGAATGAATTTCTTTCTCTTATGTTTGTATCTTAAGTAGAACTGGTAGAAATTAGCCATGTTTCTGTTCCACTGGTTGTGCCTCAGTTTCCCCACTTATAAAATCAGGGTTGAGCAGCTGCTTATACAAGGCTGGTCTGCTTGTAGATGCCTGGAGTATTTGCAGTAGGATGGCTACACAGTGATTCAATGATTGAGCAGAAATACTATTGAGTATCTCCTCAACACACTGCTGAAATGAGGACATTGTCACCCCATAGCCCACAGCACCGGTGAGAACCCAAACGCACACACCTGTCTTCTGCTTAGCAGCAAATGATACCCTTCCCGTTCCCCACTCCCAGCCAGACTGGAAGGTGCAGGTCTTCAGGACTAAATTGCATGGCTGGACTCCACAGAGGCTGCAGTCCTGGAGTGTCCCCAGAATCTGGGCCATTCGTGCAGCAAGAGCCAGCAGACCAACTATAGATCAAGCCAGGGCAAGCTGCACCATCTGCACCTCAGTTTCATCATCTGCTAATAGGGACAATGCTGTCTCCTTGCCTGCCTCCCAGGCTGGATAGGCAGCTCCAGGGTGATAGTGTTTTGTGGAAAAGAGGCAGGAACAGTGACTCTAGCAGTAGCATTTCCAAGAACCGTGGAAAAGCAGATCTCACCTGGACCTCCAAGATGCTACTGTGTGCTGTGCTGGAGGGAGACCAGTCAGCTTGCTCCTCTCTCCAGGGGTCCCCTTCCCATGCATGGTCTGCCTCCCCACGGGGTATGGCCACCTGGGACCGGTGAGGGTGTCCATCCTCCCAGCCTCTGGGCCTCTCATTCACAGAGCTCCCAGGCCGGGTAGGCAGCTGAGGAGGCCACCAGGGGCTCCTAGGAAGCACTACATTGGGGTCAGGATGAGATGGGACTGGGGAGTGGATCTGGTTTGCTGTTCTGCTGACTTACTCCACAGCATACACCACCATCAGGGGCCAGGAGAGAAGGTAGAGGTGGGTTGCTGCCCAGCAGGCCCAGCTACTCTGCAGGGGACTCAGTAGACCGCAGTGTCTTGAGAGCAGGCTTCTGGGCCCTCAAACACCCCTCTAGACCACACTTCTGGTACAGCTACCCAAGAATTTCTCCTTTGCCCCCAGTCAGGAACCAGACCTGTTTTACACTGGCTCATGGGAATTGGTGAGGAGACGTTCTAGCCAGCCCTGAGTGAAGGAAAGTTCTTCCTGATGTTGAGCTGAATTGTCTCACTGCACCTCCAGTCCTGGTTTTGCTCCCTGGAGCTATAAAGAACAAGAGGGAGCCCCTGTCCCCAGCACCATTGCCCCCAGCTTGCCTTCCCTCCTAACATCCCAGGGGTTCCAACAAGAGGGGCTCCAGGCCCATCTCATCATCAACCCATTTCAATCCCCTTTCCCAGTAATTTTTCTCCAGAACAAAAACCAGATGTCCCCCATTATAAATGTGTGCCCTTGGCTTTTTGGATCTAAGTTCATGTCCATTTATGGTTCGTTTCTTGGTTTCAATCCAGCATGTCGGCATATTGAGACAACCTCACATCTTGGATCTGTTGTCTTGTGGGTACTGCATCTCCCAGCTGCAAATCTGATAAAACAAGCCTCTTATTTCCCCTGGAAGGGACCCACAGACTGCTCTCAAGCCATTAATGAAATCCCCAC
Source organism: Aplodontia rufa (assembly GCA_004027875.1). Taxonomy (NCBI): domain Eukaryota; kingdom Metazoa; phylum Chordata; class Mammalia; order Rodentia; family Aplodontiidae; genus Aplodontia; species Aplodontia rufa. The sequence continues at coordinate 2,919 of PVKS010016904.1, forward strand.
TGTCAGACCTCCAGCAATCCTGCCATGGCTCTATCAATTCACAGGGTTTTCATGAGCGATCTTTGCAGTATCCTAAGGAACTGCTGTAATTCATCCTTTTACCTCTCATAAATGCAGTCTGAAAGAGGAAATCTGACCGGTTGAGCTTAATTTGTTCCTAGTGGGCACTTACATAGGCTGCTAATGAGCACTATATTATTTTCTTTCTCTTTGAAAAGAAGTTGTTTTCTTTTTCTTCAGTGCTGGATATTAAACCCAGGTTTTATGCATGCTAGGCAAGTGCTCTACCACTGAGTTAGATTTCCCAGCTCTGAAAAATGTTGGATTTTATTTCATTTTTATTTAAAAAGATGTGCTTGTTATGAAACAGCGACGAGCACAACAAAAGAGGCAGTAAACATCCCTGAAGCCTCGCACCCAGCGGCACCCGTGCAGCTGCTGCGTTTGCGATGCTGCATGCCACATCCTCTTGGCCCAAAGACTTCAGCTGCACACGCCTGAACAAGCCTGCACTCAGGGGTCTCTCTGCTTTGCTTTTCATTTTCTTTCTTTCTTTTTCTTTATTTTTTTTCTCTCTTTTTTTTTTTTTTTTTGGCACTGGGAATTGAACCCAGTAGTGCGTAACCACTGAGCCACACCCCCAACCCTTTTTATTTGTTATTTTGAGACAGGGTCTCACTAAGTTGCTTAGGGCCTTGTTAAGTTGCTGAGGCTGGCTTTGAACTTGCAATTCTCCTGTCTCAGCCTCCCGAGTTGCTGGGATTCCAGGTGTGCGCCACCACACCTGGCTCTGCTTTACTTTTTTCTAAAGCCACAAATAGGAATGACCCAGAACTGTAGGAGGCAGGTGACCCCCAGCTAGTGGGAAGGGACTAACAGCAGTCAGCATCTCATGTGGGGCAAATTGCCATTGAATTCCATCCTTTCCTCAGAGTCCCTAGCAGGATGGAGCCCCCAATTGCCACAACTAAAACTTGCTCATGAATGTACCCATTGCTCCCCCGATCCTTTTTTTTTTTTTCCTGTCCTGGGGACTGAACCCAGGTCATCACATGTACTAGGTAAGAGCTCTACCACTGAGCTACACCCCCAGCCCTAACACACCTATTTCCTACCTGTTCCCTTTCCTGTCTAATTCTGCTCATTCTCTCATTTCTGCTCCCCTACATCAGCTCCCTAATGAACTCCCTGTACCTAAGTCCTTGTCTTAGGGTATGCTTTTAGAAGCAAGAGAATCCAAATGAAAATGTTAGTGACAATGTCTTTGCATATAAACTTCATAACTATCTCTCCAATAATAAACCTGTGTAATTTTGCGTAAAGGGGATCGTACTACGTGTGTTCTAAAGCCTGCTTTTTTATGACTTATTATATGTTCATCATATGAACTCACCTAACATAATCTGTTCCCAGTAGTCAATGAAATCTGTTGACATATTTGTGTTGGTAAATAAAATCCTAAGCACAGTCTTTAATGTAAGCCATTGTAGATGTACCTCCTCTTTTATTTAATTTTTTTAAACCCACAGACATCTAGATGGCTTCCAATTCTGCACTGCAATGAACATGCTCAGGCACACATTGGTAAGCATGCTCCCTTTGAAACAATTCTGAGACGGACAATTGCTTTATGGCCTCCTAAGTGTTTATTATATGTCAAATCATTTTCTCTGGAAATTTAATAGGGGTCAATATTAATCTTAGCAGTTTAACAGTATCTTTGAAAATATTGTCTTTTCACCCTTTATTGAAAATCAGGGTGTTTGCGCATCTGCAGTTTTTTGCCACTTCTTTCATTCTCTGTAATTTCCTCCAGGGCAACGATTACATCTGCAAATGCCTCTGGCCCTCTGGGATGCCGTGCGTCTGGGTTTTGAGGGGTGAACTCATAGGTGGCTCAGTGCTTTCTCCTAATCATTCACCTATCTTAGATTTCAGGTTCCTCCTTGTGCTCTCCATTTCACAGCATGAAGAAAAATTGCCCGAGCCCTGCCCAGTCTGCCCTCTAGCCACAGCCCGGAGCAGATTCCTTCTGCGTCTTCTTGTTTAGACCTCCGATGCTCTATGCTCTGTCCTTTCCGATGTCCCCGGGTTTCTGTTCACTGGGGCTCAGCGCTTTGCTGACACTGTTCTTATAGACCCTGCCCTTCTTCCAAATTTATCTTGGGTCATGCGTTCCCCCTTGTTCCATGGTGTGTACTTTTCAAACCCTCGCTCGTTGGAAAGCTACCAGCACAGCCTTATGTTATGTTCTATAAAACCCTCTTTTCACTCTTTTTTTTTTTTTTTGAAAGAGAGAGGGAGAAGGAGAGAGAAAGAATCAACTTTGTTTATGTTTTCATCTGGCCTTTGTCTGACACTTAGCTGTGTATGTGGTGCTGGGGTTTGGACCTGGGTCCTTGTTCATGCCAGGCAAGCACTGTAACTGATAAGCCACTGCTCCAGCCCCCTCTTTTCACTCTTGACAGCAGCATTTCCAATTACTTATTGGAATGTCAGAAATTTATTACTCTTGCAGAGCTTTCTCTTACTGGCATGAATTTGTCTTATTTTGTCCTCACAGTCACCCTGTGAAGCCAGTTGACTGTAAGTTCCTCCATGCAACAGATGGGTAACCAGTGGCACAGCAAGGTTTTTGCACCATCTCAAAGGCACCCTGCAAGCTAGTGGACCAGTGCTCAGTCCTCCAATTTCTAAATACAGCTTCCCTAGTCCACATGGACTGAGAGGTCTGGACCCCCCCTGGTAAGTTGGAGCCAGCAGCCTGTGCCTTAAGCCACTATTCCTTAAAGTCCTATCTCCCCTATCCCCGTTGAGAGAAATTACCTCTGCAAGGAGGCTATCCCCAATAGAATTCCATCTCTCCCAGCACTGCAAGCAGGCAAAGTTGGTGACAGTTCTCTAATGCTAATAGCCAAGCTGCCCTCACCTAGTTTCAAAGGAGCCTTTGCTCCGGTGTGGGGGATTGTGCGCACACATGTGCGCACACACATGCACCATGGACACCGAAGCACCCCCAGATCTGTCTCTTTCTGTCTGACACACGCACATACATCATGGACACAGAGGCACCCCCAGGTCTCTCTCTCTTAGTATCTCTGTCAGATACAGTGTCACAGTGTTTGGTTCTGGACAACCATTGGTAATGAGCTCCCTGACTCCCTTCCTCTCCCCTGCCCTCTACCCCTGAGTCAGTACCCACCCCACCCTCGCCCCCAGCCCCGGGGTCACTCACCCTCCATGCTGCCCACTTCTCCCTGCTCCGGGACAGTCTGATGGAGCGAGGCGGTGGGCAGGGGCAGAGCGGCTCTGCAGGCACTCGTTGCCCAGCCCTGGGTGCTGCCTCTGTGCACCGCGGGTCGGGTTGGGTCCGAGGCGGGTAGGGGCGCTCGCAGGCCCTGGCCCCTGGCGGGGTCTCGCTCCCCTGGGGCCCGGGCAGAGGCTCCCGTACAGCGCTGCTGCCCGCCGGACTCTGCAGCCAGCCGCCCCACGCCTCCGGGGCCAGACGCAAGGGGGGCGGGAGTGGTGGGGGGGTCGCGCGGCGCCGTCGCCATGGCACCCGGCACACCTGTGCCGGCCGAGTGGGGGCGCCCCCGCCCGCTTCCCCCACGAAATTCACAGCCCGGACCAAGCACCGCTCTAAAGTACGGGACACACCTCCCACTGCAGCTCTGGCAGCCGCGCCCAGCAACTCCGTCTCCCAGACCCGCACATCCCAGCCTCTACCCCACTCTTCACCCATGATCCATTCCAGCCTGGTCCCAGTCACCACCCTGGTGTCCAGGATCCTGGGTCCTCCTGAGAGGGTAATGAGAGGTAGCTGTGGATACAGAGAAGGACCTCAGTGGGGAAGAGGTGGGACCCGTCAGGTCTGAGAGCTCCCAGAAGAATGGGGAGGAGCTGGTTGGAATTAAGCAGCCCAGGCACTTAGGAGATGTTTACCCATGGGCAAGTTTCTTACCTGCACCTGAATCTCACTTCCTGCATTTGAGAGATGGTTTTCAGGGGAGTAAATGTGAAATGAAAGTTTCTGCCCAATACATAGTAGATACTCAACTAATGGACTCAATTGTTGATCATCGCCCTTCCACCATCTCCAGCCCTTGTCAGACACCCAACAGATGCCACCATAGATTTTTGCCATGTGAATGAAGATCCCAGGTTCTACACAGATGAAAGAAAGTAAATGGCCCGTGGGGCTGGAGCGGTGGCTCAGTGGTTATGGCGCTTTCCTGGCTTGCACAAACAAAGACACGAGTTCAAACCCCAACACCACATACACAACGAAACCATCTGAGCAACAAAAGCCACATGAAATAATAATTGAAATAAAATTGATCCTCTCTCTCTCTCACTGTCCCTCTCTCTTTAAAAAAAAAGAAAAAAAGTAAATGGTCTGCTCCTTTCTCTAACCGGTGTCCCTTTTGAAACTTCTTTTTCTTCTTCTTTTTTTTAAGAGAGAGGGAAAGTGTGGGAGAGGAAAGAGAGAATCAATTTTATTTATTTTTTCATCTGGCCTTTGTTTCTCTGACACTTAGTTGTATACCTGGTGCTAGGGTTTGAACCTGGGTCCTTGCACATGAGAGGCAAGCGCCATAACGGCAGAGCCCTCTCTGGTGTCTTTTATAAGAATGCTAATCTCAGGGAATCAGGACTCCATCCATAGACTTCATTTAACCTTAATTATTTCCTTCAGGTCTTATTGTCATATATAGTCACATGGAGGGTGGGTAGGGCTTCAACACATCAATTTTGGAGGGACATGAACATTTAGTTCATAGCACCCTCCAAGAACAGAGACCCCTTCTTACTGACATATGCCCCATCCCACCATCCTTCTTGGTCACAGATCCTTGCTGGGTGTCGGCAGCATGCATATGACCTTTGCCAGCCTCACACTCCCTCTCTGAGCACAGCTGGAGGCGTGTTCTGAGATGCCAGAGAAAGTTGGTAGGTGGCCAGAAGAAGGGTTGGCGTGAAACCAATGAGCGCCCTATGGAATAGCTCCCCTGTGGGGATGCCAGGCTTCTCCGATGGGAGAAGTCTCCATCTGCTTTGGCTGCAAGTGCACACCAGCCTTGGGGTAAGGAAAGCCATTGGGGTAGATGCCACATTAAAAAGGCTTAGAAGTGGGCAGGAGCAGTGGTTCAGCACTATCACACTTGCCTGGCACGCATGAGGACCTAGGGTTGGACCCCAGCACCACATACACAACTAAGTGTGGGAGCAACAAAAACCAACCAGATGAAAAACTAAATAAAGTTGATTCTCCCTCTCCCTCTCTCTCTCTTAAAAAAAAAAAAAAAGGCTGGCACAGTGGCACAAGCCTGTAATCCCAGTAACTTGGGAGGCTGAGGCAGAAAGATTGCAAGTTCAAAGCCAGCTGCAGGAATTTAGCAAGGCCCTAAACAACTTAGCAAGACCCTGTCTCAAAATAAAAACTAAAAAGGGCTGGGGATGCGGTTTAGTATTTGAGTGCCTCTGGGTTCAACCCTCAATATTAAAGAAAGAAAAGACTTAGAACCTTTAGGGAAGGGGAAGGGGATCTCAGGGTGATGGCCCTTGGGAATGAGGCCTGCAGCATCATTGATGCAGGAGGATGGGGGATTCCTTTCCAAGATGAAGGTCAAGAGACTGAAGCCCAGGGGCTGGAGCAGTGGCTCTGTGGTTACAGCACTTGCCCAGCATGTGCAAGTACACGGGTTCAAACCCCAGCACCCATGTACATAACTAAGTGTCAGAGTAATGAAAGCCATGTGAAAAACTCAATAAAAACTGATTCTCTCTCTCTCTTTCTCTCTCTCTCTCTCTCACTGTCCTTCTCTTAAAAAACAAACAAACAAAAAAAAACACAAACAAACAAACAAACAAAAAAAAACAAGACTGAAGCCCAGACAGGAGTTGGGTCCCTTTCCTGGGATTTAGGAGACACCATCACTCTCTAAATCAGCCTATGAAGAGTGTTTCCTTCAAAAGTCTTAAAATGCTTATTAGTGAGTGGTCCCCAAGGAAGCAGGTTAGAGTCACTATCTGCATTTTCCAATGACAGGCAAGGGCACTAATAGCTGACTCACTTCCACAGCACAGCCAGGGCAGCAGTAGCAATGGAAGAGAGGCCAAGCGTGCCAAGCAGAGAGCTCCCAAACACCAGGACCCAGGGAGGGCCACAGAAAACACCTGGTGCCTAGACAGTCATGTGGGCTCTGCCACCAAATCCCAGCATCCTTGGGCAAGTCACACCATTTGCCCTCTGGAACACTCTGGAACATTCCCTCAGGAACTCGGTGTTCCCATCTATAAAGTGGGAAGTGTGCTCTCACTCTGTCTTCCTTCTCTGGAGAATCCAGCTGTAAAGAGGGACGAGGGGAGGCCCTGCTAGAAGTCGGGGATGGCCTGAGGAAGTCCACCTCTCTGGCTGGGGTTCCTACTCTGGTTGGTGACAGAGCTTCTGTGGTGGGCACCAGAAGGAGGACCCAGGCCTCTGTCAGGAAAATTACATCTCTAGGGATGGTGGAGAAGCCTCTAGGGACAAGGTGGGCAGCTCTCTGGGATGGATGGGGACATCTCAGAGACCTCCTCCTGCTTAGGTGGGGCCTTCTAGAAGCCACTGCCTGGGCCCTGCACACGGGTGCTAAGAGACAAGGAGGGTCACAAGGCTTGAGCTTGAACATGTTCAAGCCAACCACCCCTGCTACAATCTGACTTAGGCTAGGTGCTCCACGTCTCCAAGGCTGTTTCTCATCTATACCATGGAGTCAGTAATGGTTCCACCTCCCCTTCACCGTGGGGATTGAATGAGCGAGTTGGTGCAAAGCACTTAGCCAGAGCTGTTTTCCACCTCCTCTGCTTCTGTTATGCCCTGGATCTTTCCCTTCCCATCAACACTTGGGTGGCTCCAGTCCGTTCTCTAAGAGAAACGCTGAGCAGCTGATAAACTCGCTCCCAAATATTAATACTCAAAAGCCACTCTTCTGGGGGAATCTGTTGTCACGTTACCCCAAAGCTAGAAAAGAGGCCCAGACGGTGAAGCCCAGTTTGATAGGCCCACCTCTGATGATGTACCATTGCAATTTCATTTGTTACGATTACTTAAGGGCACGGACTCTGTGAAGTTTCATGTCAACTTGTGGATTTGTGTTCAGTAGAAAAGATAATCCCAGGTTGACTGTGGCTGGTAGGACATTCATATCCATTAATCACATGCAGATCTTGATAAAGGGCAGATTCCTAGTCTCTTTTTCTTTTTCTTTTTTTGTACTAGGAATTGAACCCAGGGCCTCCCACATACTAAGTGTTCACTCTATCCCTAGCCAAGACTCTCCATTTCCAACACATCCCCAGATGCTATTGATGCTGATGGTCTACGGACCACTTTGAGTAGCAAGGATCTGGTCCAACCTCTTAACTTTGTCTCTAAAATCCTTGTGTCAATCCTGATAGGGACTGAAATGAGCTCACAAGGAGAGGGTAATGCTTGACCAAAAGCAGCCAGAATCTCATAAAAGTGGGATTTTAGGCTGCAAGACCAGAGGTCAGGGTTAGGGACTGCCTGTCCTCCCTCAGGCCACGCTTACTGGCTCTTGGCCTCTCCACTTAGGAAAAGCCCCAGCCACGATACCATGACTTGCAAGGGTCTGGGAACACAAAAGAGAGGAAGATTTTCCACTGTTTTTTGGTCCTGTGGTGGGAAGTCCAGGTATTTATGGGATCTGATAGTTGCCCTATTGGACAGCAATTCTCTCAGAAGCAGAGATCTTCAATCAGCGTGCACTGCCATTCACTTATTCAGCCACCCAGTAAAGAGACAGTGCACCTTCTATGCATCAGCTTTGCTCAAGAGTTGGAGACACAGCAGAGACCAAGATGGATAAAGATTCTGGTGGGATTGAATGGACAATAAGCAACAGACAAAATAAGTATGGAGGACGTTAGATGATAAAGAGAATGCTGAGCAGGTTGAGGGAGATGAAGATGCTGGGGGCGGCAGAGAGCATGATTATGGTAGGCCTGGGACTATGGGAACAGGAAAGCAAATGCAAAGCCGCTGGGGCGTGAGGGCCCTGGGCATCGGGGGAACGGTGGGAGCAGGTGTAGCTTGCATTCAGTGAGAGAGCAGGGAAGTCAGAGGGGCAGGTGAAAGCCTGGAAGACGACTGTGATGCTTCAGCATTGCACTGAAGGAGCTGGAGAGCCATTCAGGACTTGTAGCACATGGTCCAGAATGATCCTCTTCACGCTCCGTGAGGACTCCTGCAGGTGCAGAGGAATTCCCTGCTCCCACAGGCTCTTTACCTTGGAGCTCAGGTAGGCTGGGAATCTGCCCCCAGCTGACTGATCCCCTTGTAAATAGTCCACAGAGGCAGCACTACCCCTCACACAACTCCAGAGGGCCTGTTCTCATTTCTTTCTGCATAAATGTCATGGAGGAGGCATTATGAATGACAGCCCCCACGCTGTGCCACCATGGAAGGCACCCTAACTTAGGTGCTTCCCAGCTACAGGGAGTAAGGCGTGCTCCAGCCTCTGGTGATAGGAATTTGGACACACGCTCGTGGGGACTCAGTACCTGGCCTCATTCTCTGTCATTGGAGGCTGAAGATGGAGCATTTGTAGACTCCATAGCTATGGGGTAAGTGGAGAGCTGTCATCTCTTACTCCCTGTAGGTCTGCGTTCCCCACCAGCCTCCAGGGCTAGGTAGCACACAGCTCCGCATTGCCAAGAGAGAGGCGAAGTTCTTGGCTGGATGCTCAGCCTATGGCCACCAAAGGTGGGCGTGGGTGGCTGGGAGGAGGCTATCAGGTGTGTGAAGTGGGCATGGAGCTGATGCACTTGCCCACCACGTGCTGGTTCACTGGCAAGTAGATGCTGGCATTAGGCCAAAGGCAGTGCTGGTGCCCATTATAATGAGGTAAGCAGAGGCTCAGAGAGGCCTTTTCATAGGACCATGACAAAAGAAAGAAGGTGTCAGCTGGAGAAAGGGATCGGTCATCTACCCTATTCCAGTCGGCCTCTCAGAACTTCCAGCGGTAAAACAATCTAACCAAGCCACAGTGCTGCTTTTTCCTGGTCAAGTGGACCCCCTCAGCTGGCTCCTCATCCATACGTGGGCACCCAGAAGGGCATTTACAAAGTAAATGAGGGGCTGGAGCAGTGGCTCGGTGGTTACAGCACTTGCCCGGCATGTGCAAGTACACGGGTTCAAACCCCAGCACCCACGTATGCAACTAAGTGTCGGAGCAACGAAAGCCATGTGAAAAACTCAATAAAAATTGATTAAAAAAAAAAAAAAGCAAATGAGAGGGGCTGCAGCAGTGGCTCAGCGGTTGCAGTGCTTGCCTGGCATGCGCAAGGACGTGGGTTCAAACCCCAGCACCACGTATGCAATGAAGAGTCGGAGCGATGAAAGCCACATGAAAAACTAAATAAAGTTGATTCTCTCTTTCTCTCTCTCCCTCTCTCCCATAAAAAAAAAAAAGGAAAGAAAAGTAAATGAGAAAAATACAAGCATCTGCCTGAGGCCAGTACATACTAGGCACCCATGAGGGCCTGAGGCTGTGTCCCTTTCTCAGAGGTGGGTCCAGGCCGCCTGGCCCTCCGCGCAGTCTGGCCGCTTGCAGACCAGAGGGTTTTCCTGCCCAGCAGTCGGAAGCCCTGCTCTTCTCCCAGGCCTGGCCTTTCTTGACTGGCAACTTTCCCAGAGCTCTGCCCACTCTGGGGCAGCTGCCAACTCGCCCTGCCAAGAACTGCTCCCTGCGCCCCTGGCAGGCTTTCTGAGAAGGGACAGTCACACTTCTGGTAGTTTCAGCGTTCCAGTGACCAACATGGTATTTTGGGGAAACTCACAACCAACACCTCCAGTCCCACAGCGCACTGACCATATTTTCCTTATTCTGCCATCTTTTTCAACATAACTTCATTACTCCAAGAAACCCTGGCCAGGGAAGTAAAGTGGTAAGAAACTATTGTTCCTTCAGGAGCTTTCCTTTCATTTAAAGGAACACAAAGCTGCTCGATTCTCCATAGCACCAAAAGAGAGTTTATACCTTAAGATGCTGAGTTCTTTGCCTCAAAATTCCCTTCTTGCTGTGTCCACTGATCCTAAGCCATGATATGATTTTTAAAAAAGTTTTTCCACTTTTTTATTGGTGCATTAAGGTTGTTGTACATAATGATGGGAGTTGTTACATATTCATACATGTACATAATATAACAATATAATTCTATCCAACCCCAGACAGGCTTCCTCCATGCTTGGAAAGACCTACCTCAAACCAGACTCTGAAGTCTCATCCCATTCGGATGCCCTGGGAAAGAACTATGGCCCTGGGACTCTCCCTCGTGGCAGGGACAGCAGGACTAGCCTTGTCAAACGGACCGCTTGACCTGGTGATCTTCGTGAGCCAGGATGGACAGAGAACGGGGTATGGGAGGGCTGATCCATGGGGGACAGCTGTAAGTGAGAGCAGGGCCCTCACAATCTGGGAACGGGAACCAGCGAGAGGCCCTTGGGGACCTCCTAGTGCAGCGTTTTCATTTTACAGATGGCAAACAAGCCCTGAGGAGGGAAGGGGATTGGTCCAAATCACAAAGCTAGTTAGGACTGTTACAGGGAATAAGAGTTAATGTATGTAACATACAAGACATTGCCTGGTACCCACAAGCTCTATTAAATAAAACTTATGGAGTGCCTAAAATTCACGGCACACTCAAGTTGGTCACAGATTTAAAAAACATGAAACCTAACTGTGTACCATATTGCATGCCTATAATCCCAGTGGTTCAGGAGGCTGAGGAAGGAGGATCATAAGTTCAAGGCCAGCGTCAGCAACTTAAGTGAGGCTGGGGGGTATGGCTCAGTGGTTAAGCTCTCCTGGGTTTGATCCCTGGTACCAAAACAAAACAAAACAAAACAAAAACACCCAAACACAACAGCCTTGGGCCCAGAACAGTGGACTCAGAACTACATGAGGGCTTCCTCAAATGGAGTGTGCTTCCCTCGACCCCAAGCCCTGTGCTGTGCTGTTTCTGACTGTAGGTCTGGGGTGAGGCTGAGAATTTGCATTTCTTTCTTCTTTTAAAAATTATTTTTGGGGGGGCTGGAGTGGTGGCTCAGCGGTTTCGGCGCTTGCCTGGCGAGCACGAGGACCCAGGTTCAAACCCCAGCACCACGTACACAACTGAGTGTTGGAGCAACTGAGGCCATGTGAAAAACTAAATAAAGTTGTCTCTCTCTCTGCCTCTCTCACTGTCCCTCTCTCTTTAAAAAAAAAAAAATTATTTTTGATACTGGGGATTGAACCTAGGGATGGTGAGCTACCTCCCCATCTCCTCACTCCCTCCCCACTTTTATTTTTAAAGATTAACCTTTTTCTTTTCTTTTTTTTTTTTCTTGTTTGTTTTTAAAGAGAGGGGGACAGTGAGAGAGAATTAATTTTGCCCAGTTCCTCATGTGGCCTTTGTTGCTCTAACATTTCACTGACTATGTGGTGCTGGGGTTTGAACCTGCATCCTTGCATATGCTATCCAAGGGCTGCAACCACTGAGCCATTGCTCCAGCATTCCCCACTTTTTTTTTTTTTCAGACAGAGTCTCATTATATTGTCTCCAACTTGAGATCCTCCTGCCTCAGCCTCCCTAGTTGCTGAGATTACAGAAATGCACCACCATACCTGGCTTCAGAATTTTTTTTTTCTTCTTTTGGCACCAGGGATTGAACCCAGAGGTGCTTAATCACTGAACCACATCTCTACCCCCCTTTTCTTTTGAGACAAGGTCTTGCTAAGTTTCTTAGAACCTTGCTAACTTGCTAAGGCTGGCTTTGAACTTGCAATCCTCCTGCCTCAGGCTCCTGAATTGCTGGCAATATATGTCAATATGCTGGCAATACGTCACCATACCCGGTGACAATTTCTATTTCTTTTTTTAACATTTTCTTGTGTTATTATTTTTTATGAAGAAATTTAGTTATTGTACAATCAAAAATGCATATAAAGTAGACAATTTCGATTTCTAAACAGTTCCCTGGTGGTGCCACTGCTGCCTGCCCAGAGACCCCTCTTTGAAAGCCATGGACCCAGAGGAACAAATGACTAAGGGCGAAAAGCTTGGCAACCATCAGGTGTAACTGGGACAACGGGTCTCTTTATCCTTCCTCAGGCCACGCACCAACTCTGCTTGACTGTGTCTTTGTCCACCTCCCAATCGAGTTTCCTTTACCCTGAGTTTTCCACAAGAGGGGCAGCTTTGCAGGTGGGCTTGGTGACACCTCGGTTCCTGGGGGCTGACCAGCAACAACAAATCAAACACCAGCCGGAGGCAGATGAAGCCAACCAAGTCTTTATTGCAGACCGAAGCTAAGGGACTCACTCACACTGTGAGCCTGGACTTGGGACTCTTCTGACTGTCCAAGCTTTCCTAGACAGGCAAGGGCATACTGTCCCAGCAGAGGAGGAGGCAACTTCCAGAAGCAGCCCTTTCAAAGGGCAGAGGTGAGAACCTGGGTAAGCAAGCAGCTGGGCATGCAGGGGTGAACCAGAAAGGCAGGATCCAGATGGCCAAGCACACCCAACCTCATCTCACCTCCATGCAAACTGAGTGTCCTGCAGACTCTGCAAAGATCCAAAAGGCTACGGGTCTCCCAGGCCTGGGTTGGGAGGAGGCTGAGCACAAATTCAGATCCCTGGAGGTGGCATGGGAGAACCAAGAAAGCCTTCACCCTCTAATCTAAGGACATGACCAGGGTCACCCTCAGGTCCTTTCTTCTCAAACTTTAAAATTCTCACAGGACTCATCTGTGGATCTTGTTGAAATGCAGATTCTGCATTGCTAACAAACTCCCAGGTGGTGCTGCTGTGGCTGGTCCACAGATCGTGCTTCAAGGTGCAAGGCTTGGTCATCTGATGGCTCTGTGCACACCAGAGAAGCGGCTTCTTCTTCAGCCAGGAGAAATCCTGCTCTAGAACACAGGTGGGCAGGGCCGGCCTAACCTGGACTGCACTTCAGCCCCCACGGCCACAGCTGAACAGTCGCCCCGGAGATCCTGCCTTGCCCTCCTCATCCTGGAGACCCTCTTCCAGAGTGCACAGCCAGGCCGCGAGGTGTGAGCAGAATTAACAAGCGCTCAGTGACTGGCCTGTCATCCTCAGCAAGAGACAGGAGATCTAGGAGGGGGAAGGCGACGGGGGGTGGGGACATTCTGAGACAGGTTACTGCTCTGGTCGGAGCCACAGGCCAAGCTCTGTAAGTGCTGGGGCCTCAGGGGCCTCCACAGATCCAGATCAAGACCAAGATGCAGAGCAGTGGGATCTTGGGAAGCCCTGAGTCTGCTCAAAATATGAGATGTGGACACCTGGGGGAGTCAAGAGGCCAGAGCTTACCAGAAAGCAAGCACCCCAGGCCCAGCCATCTCTACTGCCTGGTACCATCCTAGAGCCCTGCAGTGCTCACGGGGCTCAACTCCCGTGCCAGTCCTAGGGGCGGGGCCATCAGGGCCCATCAGAAAATTACAGTCATGTGGAGGGAAGCATTCTTTCAGCATGAAAGTCCCACAGCCTAGGAAACCCTCGGTCCCAGTCAAGCAGACAGCTGGTCACCTTACTGCCCAGCTGAACCCGAGACGGCAGAAGACCTCACAATGGCTAGGTCACCAGGGATTGGGGTGGTCCCCTTGGATCCAATATTCCACAGTGTCTTCTGCTCCCAGGGAGCCATGACAAGGTGGCCAGGCTGCTGCGAGAGGGAGACCATGGTGAGGGCGGTCGTCTAATCACCTGAACCCAGAGCTCAGACACAAATGGCACTGCTTGCTCTGCTCTGGGCCCACTCCTCTGCAGCTCAGGGGTGACGACGGTCATTCCCCAGGGAGGGACGGAGCACTCAGAACTCGCTACCCACTGATTTCTTCATCAAGGGCAGAGGTGTCTTGATTGCCCTCCCAGTGCCCCATCCTTATGGTCCATGGACTGCTTCACCAACATTCTTGCCCTGTTGTCGGGACACGGCACTCCCAGGACTCCTGTTCAGGCTCCTGCCAGTCCAGGGAGCCACACGGCTGAGGACGCAGCATGGTGAAAGGCTTCGTCCAGGTCAGTTCTAGGAAGCAGTAGATGGAGGGGTGTCTTCTACTCCTCTCAGGGAAGCAATTGGCTTTCAGCACTAGAAACAAGGCTCAGACCCATGGAGGCCCAGAAAACGCTCAGCAATGCTCATCAATGATAGGGTGTCTGATGATTTGAAGATAAAACCTCCAGAGCCCAAAGGAGGCCACAGCCCTTTGCCACTACCCTTCTTCCAAACAACAAGGCTCAGAGAGGGCAAGAGATCTGCCCAAGTCTGCATAGCAGCTGTGTGTGCCCAGCTCTGGCCTCTACCCAGCCCCCCACCTCTCAATATTCTAGAGCCATCTACTGCTCTAAACTAGCTATACTGGACTGGCTGCACGCCCCTCCCACCCCAGTCCCCCATGCTTAGCATCCCATGGGCCCAAGGGGCTCTCTCCTTTCAAAGTGCCAGGCCAGTGGCCTCTGTCTCTTGCTGAGTGGCAGCGAGGAGGGTGGCCTAAGGTGGAGGGGCCCGTGCACCCTCTGGAGACATGAGCATATCAAACTTGATGAGTGGCGGGGCGATCACGCGGACCTCGGCATTCAGAGGGTTGAAGCGGAGGTTGACACTGCGCAAGGCTGGCATGGTGGCCAGCTTCTCCACAGGCACATCTGCGGGGGAGAGAGGGAACAGGTCAGAGGAGAGAGGCACCGTCAAACAGCAAGACTTGCAGCACACGGTGGTGAGGGGCAGCTCTCTCTGGCCCACTGCTCACAGGGCTCAACTCCCAAGCCAGTCCTGTGGGTGGGGCCATCAGGGCCCATCAGAAAATTACAGCCATGTGGAGGGAAGCATCCTTTCAAGTAAGGCCTGGGTTTCTCAAAAAAGTTAAACAGGACTGCTACATAAATCAGCAACTTGCCTCCTCGGCGGAACTGAAAGAGTTAGACAAGGTCCTCAAATACTGTTTTCATGAATGCTCATAACAGTACTATTCACAATAGCCAAGTGGATAAAAAAAATGTGGTATGTGTATGAATGGAATATTACTCAGTCATAAAATGGAAAGAAATTCTGATATATATTTCAACATGGATAAAACTTGAAAATTCTGTGCTAATGAAAAAGAAGATAGGCCCAGAAGGACAAATACTATATGGTTCCACTTACAAGGAATCTACAATCAAATTCATTAACACAGAAAATAGAATCAAGGTTACCAGGGATTGGGAGAAGAAGCAATGGGGAGTTATCACTTAATGCTTATAGTTTCTGTTGAAGTAATGGAAACATTTTGGAAATGGATGGTGGTAAAAATTGCACAGCATTGTGAATGTGATCAATATCACTGAATGACAGGCTTAAAAATGGTTAAAAATGTAAAATTTTGTTATTTAGCATGTCACAATTTCAAACATTAACAGTGTGCTATGCCAAGCCCGCTGAATTGTAGACTTGAGATGCGTGAAATGCATGGCATGAGAATTATATCTTAGCAGGGCATGATGGCGCATGCCACTCAGGAGGCTAAGTCAGTCAGCAGAATCTCAAGTTCAAGGCCAGCCTCAGGACTTTTTTTTTTTTTTTAAAGAAAGAGAGGACCGTGAGAGAGAGAGAGAGGGAGAAGCAATTCTTTATTTAGTTTTTCTTGTGATTTTCATTCCTCAGACACTGTTTTGTATGTGGTGCTGGGGTTTGAATTCGTGTACTCGTGCATGTGAGGCAAGTGCTGTGACTAACCACCAAGCCACCGCTCCAGCCCCAGCCTCAGGATCTTAATGAGACCATCAGAAACTTAGCAAGACCCTGTCTCAAAATAAAATGAAATAAAAAGGGCTGGGGATATAGTTTAGTGGTACAGCACCCTGGGTTCAATCCCTAGAGAGAGAGTGTGTGGGTGTGTGGAGGGGGTGAATTACATCTCTGAGAATATTATATGCATGAAATTAAGAATACTCTTGCTAAGAAAGAGGCTGCATGTAGAAATTCTTTTTTTTAAGTTCTTTTTACATAATATTAGGATTCATTTTGACAACTATAAAAACTAGAATATAATTTGCTCTATGCATGTGGAAATTCTTATGAACCATGGGAACACCCTTCTCTGTCAAATCATCTGCCCCGTGGTGCCGCTGAGAAGTCAGGACTCTCTTGGCTCTGCCTATGGGAGGTCGTTTAAAACTGGACCTTATATATTGCCCTATAAAACCTCTCTGGGGGGGCTGGAGCACTGGCTCCGTGGTTACGGCGCTTGCCCAGCATGCGCAAGTACACGGGTTCAAACCCCAGCAACCACGTACACAGCTAAGTGTCAGAGCAATGAAAGCCATGTGAAAAACTCAATAAAAATTGATTCTCTCTGTCTCTCTCACTCACTGTCCTTCTTTAATAAATAAATAAAAAAATATCCTAACTTAAAAAAAAGACAAAAAAACAAAAAAACCAAAAAACTCTCTGGGACGGTCCAGGCTATGTTGATGATCCTCAACCAGAGATGAAATGTTCTCTGGAATCAGAACAAACATCTCCAATTACTGCTGTAGTGGAGATTAAGTTTCAAATTGTCATCTACACAATTGGAGTAAAGATACCAGAAAATTTCTCAGAACTCATCCGAAATGCCACTGGGTAACAAATACAACGATCTAATTAATTGAAGATCCAACATACTGAGTTCTAAATGCAGCAGCAGCGCAGCAGAGAACAGACTTGGAATTTATTAAACCTACGCTGAAGCCCAGGCTTTCCCACCGCTTATTACTTACCCTCTACCTCGGTTTCCTGATCTGAAAGATGCAGGGTCCTTTATTGTGAGTTTGCCGTGATGAGAAGGCTGCGCAGCCGGGTGTCCTCCGTAGGACCTCATGATGGCAGGCACACGGAGTCCACCCTTAATTTTAATTCCGCTCACTCAGTCAGCGTGGTGCTGGGTTCTCCACCCTGTAATTACTGTTGCTTTCCTTCTCCCCTCTCCCCAGCAATTAACAAGTCTGTGGGAATACTTTCAAGAGCATGTAAACATCCTGCTGCTCACCAGCACTTAGCCTCTGCTGCCCTAGATTTAGCCATCACTGATGCTACTTGCCAATCTGACCTTCATGGCAGTTGCAAGATCATGATTTTCCATTATTAGTGGTCCCTTGCCTTCTACTGTAAACCAGTTTTCCCTCCTCTATTTATGACCAACATGGAATTCTACGTATCTAGCGATTTACAATTTAATTGGTGTTTATTTGGTGCACAAATTGGCCCAGATTTGTCTAGCGGGAGCCCCTTCAACCTGGGTCCTATGTCTTTTTTCTTTTTTTCTATTGCTGGGCATAGAACCCAGGGCCTCACACTTGCCAGGCGTAGGGTCTACCATTGAGCAAACCCTGGGATCCTTCCTGTGTCATCTAACATGCTCCCGGCATCTGAGGGATATTCTTCCTTACTTTCTGATGACACTGACTATGAACCTTTCCTACCCCAGTCCTGGAACAGTAGTCATTTCTACAAGAAGTCTTGGTCTATCGGGTGCTAAGGGAGGATGTGTGTACACTGTCTAACAGCTCTCTAGAACCCAGCTTCTCTACTGGGCGCTAATGGAGGATGTGTGTACACTGTGTCTAACTGATCTCTGGAACCCAATTGCTCTACTGGGAGCTAAGGGAGGATATGTGGGATGTGTGTACACTGTGTCTAACTGATCTCTGGAACCCAGCTGGTCTACTGGGCGCTAAGGGAGGATGTGTGTACACTGTGTCTAACTGATCTCTGGAACCCAACTGCTCTACTGGGAGCTAAGGGAGGATATGTGGGATGTGTGTACACTGTGTCTAACTGATCTCTGGAACCCAACTGCTCTACTGGGAGCTAAGGGAGGATATGTGGGATGTGTGTACACTGTGTCTAACTGCTTTCTGGAACCCAGCTATTCTCCTGGGAGCTCTAGCCCCCTTCCCCTCCAGGTCATGCTGGGACCTGCCCACACTTTGAGCCCCTGACCTTCAGCAAGTGTCCTGGCTTTCCCATGTCTTGCATGCTGTGAGAAGGGGTGGGCATGCCTGGGGCTCTGTGACTCTCGGGGTTTGTAATTGGCGTAACCATTCCCTAGCTGTCCTGGGGTAAGGGTGAGTGAGCGGTAGCTGCTAGCTCAGCAGCTTCTCTGTGTGCCTCCACACTCTAGTTTACAAAATGCTGCTACGCTTGAGCCTCCACAATTGTGGGAGACAGCCACAGAGGTGTTCTTCTGCCCACTTTACAGATGCGGAGACCGAGGCTAGAAAAGAAGTCTCAGAGACACAGCTGTTCAGAAGCAGGGCTGGGCCCGGGTGTGCTGCCACCTCGCTCAGAGCGTGCTGCACAATGCCGTGATGCGTGATGGACTGCGTGAGGTGCGTGTGGGAGGGGAGGGGCAACCCGAAGGCTCTACCCCTGAACTGTCAGGCGGCTCAGTGCCTATGGGAGTTCCCTGGAACAGTGGGAATATGCAGGGATTTGAGCCTTGAGATCTCTGCGCTAGGTCGAGTTTTGTTGTCGTGGGTGATTTTTTAATGATATGCTGAGTGCCTGTTGACATGTGCTCTTTACATTAAGTCACTTACTCCTCTCAACAGCAGAATGAGTTGTGAGCACTGTTATTATCTCCGTCTTATAGATAAGATGAAGTACAGAGAGGTTAAGTAACTTGCCCAAGGAAACACTGCCAGGAAGCGCTAGAGACAGAACATGAATGAAACCAGAGCTTTCTCTAGATCCCACATCCTTCATGCCATCTCCCATGTGTCCTTCCAGTCTGGTGTGTGCCACCCTCCTTCAGCTATGAGAGCCTTCCAAAGGCTCCCCTTAGTTAAGGGAAATGGAAAACAGTCTACCAAAACAAAAGAAAAATAAGAAAGAAAAATGGTCTGCTTACAGGGTTTCCTGGCACCCAATAAGAGTGTGTGTCGGGGCTGAAGCGGTGGCTCAGAGGTTTCAATGCTTGCCTGGCAAGCACGAGGACCCGGGTTCAAACCCTAGCACCATGTACACAACTGAGTGTTGGAGCAACTGAGGCCATGTGAAAAACTAAATAAAGTTGTTACTCTCTTTCTCTCTCTCACTGTCCCTCGCTCTTTAAAAAAAAAAAAAAAAGAGTGTGTGGCTTCCCGGGGGAGCACATGCCTGTAATCCTAGCAACTCAGGAGTCCAAGGCAGGAGGACTGCAAGTTAGAAGTCAACTTCTGCTACTTGGACCCTCAGCAACTTAGCAAGACCCTGTCTTCTGCTACTTGGACCCTCAGCAACTTAGCAAGACCCTGTCTTCTGCTACTTGGACCCTCAGCAACTTAGAAAGACCCTGTCTTCTGCTACTTAGACCCTTAGCAACTTTGCAAGACTCTGTCTCAAACTGAAAAATAAAAAGGACTGAAATGCAGCTCAGGGGTAAAGAACCCCTGGGTTGTATCCCAATAATAAATAAAAACAAAAAAGTGATCTTCTTCCACTGATGGTGATGCTTGGGCCACTCAACTAGGAACAGCCCCCTTCTCCGCCTAGGGACACTTTCTCCACCAGAATACTGGTGGCCCGGAACAGCGTTACAGCCAATTCCAGACATCTCCTTCTGACCTGCCCTGGGAGTATGGCTTTCCTAAAAACTGTTCTCAAATTGGTTCCGGAATCTTCTGTGCCTCCTTGTTCTGCTCTGGGTCCCAGTCTAGGACAAACCTGTGATCTCTTGTCTGTGACAGTTTTTTTCATCTGGTTTTTGTTTTTCCGACGCTCAGCTGTGTACATGGTGCTAGGGTCCTCACACATGCCAGGCATGTGCTCAACCACGGAGCCACCGCTCCAGCCCCATATGACACTTTTGCAACCAGCAGCCCAGAGAATACCATCACCCTCGTTAAGCAGAGGTGGGGGCTGGCTGGAGGTCAACATGCACAAGCTTCAACTCCGGAATCCTGATGAGAAGACTGACTTTTCTATGGCTTTTGTAGTAACTGAGCTGCCTCAGGCTGGTCTCTGAGCCTGAGCTTCCTCACCTGCAAAATGAGGTCATGCTGCCCACGTTGCAGCAAGGCCACCAGAATCCAATCAGATGCCCAGCGCTCCAGCAAGACATCCTCAGCGGTCTGGGACCTGCACAGTGAGCACCACCACAAGTTTCCACAGAGCTGGGCCGGCAACGTAGCCTGAGCTGGGCTCTGACATGAGAGGGAAGAGAGCTGAGCCTTCATTTTCTCCTGGAAGTGCCGCAGCTCCCCGACCCCCTCACAACCACTCACAGGTCAGAGCCCCCGACTGACCTCTCTGGGATCCGAGAGACCCAACTAGGAAGTTCCTTGAAGCCCTCATGCTCATGGGCTGTAAGCCAAGGGGGTAGAGATCAAGAGAGAAGCCATTAGAGCCAGGGGGGTCCTCAAAGTTGAAGACACTGAGATATGGTGGGAGGAAGCAACTTTGCCCTGGTCACCCGGTCACAGAGAGGGTAAAAGGCAAACTTGGGAGGCTCAGGAAGGGAAAGAAGCAGGGACAACGCTGTCCCCAGAATGCAGGGTTACACAGAGAGCACTTACCCCTGCAAGAAGAGGAAAAGTGACGTCTGATACTAATTAGCACCCACACGCCTCCTTCCATTTCCTCTGGAGCTCAGCTGAATGCAAAAATCACTTTCCACTCCTGTCAGGAGCCTGGCCCGGCTCCTTCCTGCCCCTTACGGGGTGTGGAGGTTCTAGGACGGGGCTACCTGTGGGCCAAGTGCTCATCTTTCCTATTAAGAATGGCTGGGAAGAAAAGGACTAATTCCTTAACTCTTCACCTCAAACAGCACAGCCAGCAAGCAGGGACGGAGGACAGAATCAGAAATCCCCTTGCGTTCTTCCGAGGTACCAACCTCCGCGAGACACAGAAGGAAAGCGAGGCTCAGGGCAGTTAGGACCTTGTCTAAACAGGCTGAGCAAAAGAGGAACTTCTGGGAACTGACATCTGAAGCCCTGCTCAAGGTGGTTCCTCATAATGATCCACCTTGCAGACATGGAAACCGAGCCTCAGATCCTCGGTGACCTTGGTCACCAAGCCAATGAGGAGTTGTGATTCAGCCCACAACTTGGGCAAAGCCAAGGCCAGAACTCTGTCTCCTTTTTACTGACCCTCGGTCCACAGAAGGTAGTCATGACAGGCAGGTCTCACCAAGCAACTTGATTAGGGCTGGACCCTGGGCTGAGGGCCTCCTAACCTCAAGTTTCAAGACACCCCCACCTCAGAGATGGGGGCTCAGACTTGCTTAGCAACCCCATCTCTTGCTACTAGTTAGCCCTGCCTCAGTTTCTCCAGAGGGGGCTGATTGGGGAGTTGGTAAGGACTCCACGATTCCTCTGGCCCTCAGCGAGGGAGGCCAGCAGCCTGCACAGTGGCTGGGCTACTGAGGGTAGGCAGAGGGTTTCCACGCAATGCGGCTGCCACAGGGCACAGTACAGACAGCAGCTGCAGCCCAGCCTTGCAGCAAGTGCCTGTGACCAGGTCTAGCAGCATCATCAGGGTCTCAGCCTCTCCAGTCTGTGGCATTGTCTGACCCACTCTGCTAAAGGACATCAACAGCTATCACAGGTACAGGGTGAGTGGTAGCTGTATCTCCTTCCCCTGTTTGAACTGCTAAAGCCACTTGGGCAATTTAAATCAGACACTCAAAGCTGGCAGAATGAACAAACCAGAACAGTCCAACTAGCACGCAACAAGCCCAAGAGGCTTGAAGATGAAGCTTAAAGATCATTAATCCTCGCAGCATCGGGACGATGGCTAGAGGGCGAGGAGGAGGGAATGAGATGATCTGCATTTTGTAAGTGGGAAAAGCAAAGCTTGGAGGGGCTAAATAAGCCTCCCCAGGCCGCAGAGCACAGCAGGTCTGCAGGACACTTGGAGAGAAGTCTCAGCTTTCTCCTTAGTATGTAGGGCCACACTCTCATCCCTAACCACTTATATCCTGCTCTCCTCAAATCCCAACTGAGGGGCTGGAGTGGTGGCTCAGCAGTTACAGCGCTTACCTGGCATGTGCAAGGATGTAGGTTCAAACCCCAGCACCACGTACACAACAAAGTGTCAGAGCAACGAAAGCCACATGAAAAACTAAATAAAATTGATTCTCTCTCTTTAAAAAAAATTACAGTTCAAAGGCCATTCGTATCATGCTCCTTGGTCCCCCTCCAAACTTCATAACCCTTTATCTTTTTTTTTTTAAAGAGAGACGGACAGTGACAGAGTGAGACAAAGAAAGAATCAGTTTTGTTTAGTTTTTCATGTGGCTTTCATTGCTCAGACGCTTGGTTGTATGTGGTGCTAGGGTTCAAACCCTCATCCTCACGCATGCCAGGCAAGTGCCATAACCACTGAGCCACTGATCCAGTCCCTTTGCAACCCTTTATACCATCCTAGCACACGTCACAGGGAAACTGGTGAATATGTTTGTTCACCCATGTGATTGTGATACCTGGGACAGAACACTGGGGTGCTCAGTGCTTACTGGGTGGATGAATGCACAAATATCTTACCACCCAAACTAGACCTCACATTCCTTCAGGCTGGAGACTGCCCTGGGCTGGGCACACAGCCCAGGATCCACCCTCATTGCTACTTCATCATGTCTGTGACCACAGCTTCATTCAAGAGTTGAACCTATCCCTAGGGTGACCCATTCTGTGCATGTCTGCCAGACGGAGCTAGGTCTCGATGGGCCAAAGTTGTGACAGGACATAGGGGGGCACTAGTCATCAAATTCAGAGAATGATAAAATATTGATGAGGAAAGATAAAATCATTCACAGTCCCTTACCTGGGATTAATCCCTTTTGATGCATTGGTTTGTGGCCTGGCCAACTTTTTAATGTGTTTACGCATGTTCAGTGCACGCACACTGGCTGGGCCTCTTGGATACTGTGCCATACACACTTGTCTAACGGGTTGCAGGTGTCTTTTCAGCTTATAAACTGGTGGCACTTTTATGGCTTTGTCACAGTCACCTCACTTTGGCTTCCACTCTTGGGCATTCAGCTTGTTTCTAACCTTTCACTATTCCGGATTATGAGAGGCTGTGCATCTACAAGGCATTTGCAGGCTATTTCCCTCTCTTTCAGCCTATGACTGCAGAATGTGAGGTTCTAGAATTCTTTATGAGGCCAGAGTAAGATTCCCTCAACTTTCCCATGGTCCCCAAGGGATTATGGAATAGGTTGGTGACAGGCTTCAGTTCCATCAGTGAGATCTTAGAGTGATTGAGAAGAGCCAAATCAGAGGGGGCAGCATTCACAGAACAATACTTCCCTGAGGGCAGCTTGACTCCAGCTCATTGATCATTGGCACTATCGATTCGTAAACTTGTTTCATGCCAGTGGGACCAGCCAAGAGGCAAGA
Organism: Aplodontia rufa; assembly: GCA_004027875.1. Classification (NCBI taxonomy): domain Eukaryota; kingdom Metazoa; phylum Chordata; class Mammalia; order Rodentia; family Aplodontiidae; genus Aplodontia; species Aplodontia rufa. Next base: position 26,327 of record PVKS010016904.1, read on the forward strand.
TAAAAATGCTCAGGAGGGCTCTTCTTCACCTGTATGATCCTCATGGTCCAAAAGTACACTAAGAGGAGTCTGGGCCCAGGAGAGTGGCAAGAGGTGGTGAGCTCCTAGCACAGAGGTGACGCAGTGGAAAATAGCCGGCCTATGATTCCAACATGACTTGAGCACCCTGAGAATCCAGACTGGTCAGCAGCCAGGGTGGACCCCACCCCACAGCCTCAGGGCAGCTCTTGGTCCCAGAGACCAAAAGCACTAAGATCAATAATGTCATGCTGAGCTGAGCTTCACACCCGCTCAAAATGCCACAGAAGACAAGCTGGCAAACTATGGCAACCTGGCAGGGGCAGGGAATTGAGTCAGGAACAGGGACACTTCTGGGCCACAGTCACGTCATACATTCTGGGCTGGCTGTGAGCTAGGTAGGGGCAGTGACTAAGCCTCCCCCACCTTCACAAGGCCTGGACAGAGCATCCTGGTGGGGGTGAGGCAGGAAGTCAACAGAAATAGAATAGCCCCTGCCTTCAGGGAATAAGGATGAAATGGGCTCCTGAGGATCCTGCAGGCCAAGTTCCAGCCTCCAGGGACAGCTGGGTGGGAGATCTAAGGCCACTGCTGGAGAGACCAGAGCCAGAGATGCAGGTCACTTAAAGCCTCAGGCAAGGTCCCGAACTTCTCCGAATCTCACCTCTCATCTTTAAGATGACCCTTCTGCCTCATGGGCTGTGGGGGAGATTGAGAAGACCCTAAGGTGCTCTCCAAGGAGGATGGGGATACTGAGATCCTGAGAATGTGGCAGACAGCCCTGCCAAAAGGACAGGAAACCCAGAATGCTTCAAAAATCCACTAATGAACCTTGAAACACTTTCATCCCCCTGAAGGATGAGAGGAAAGGGGAAAAAAATGAAGGAGAAAAGCCCTGATTTCTGTTTCCTCCTCCCCACCCCAGGCTGCCCAGCAAAGGGGCTACTGGGCATCAGGCTGGCCCGTTGGCCATTGCCTGCTTTCCAGAGACTCCTCACGCCCAGATCTGAAATGCAATCAAAGCCCAATCACAACTTCAGGAACAACAGGGTCTTCTCGGCCTCTCTGGAGACAGCTGAGTGAGTAACTCAAATTGTGGAGCTCATGCCTGGCTGCTATCTTCTCCTCCGCTGCGCTCCCCTCCTCCCAGTGCAGCTCTGCTCTCCCACTGCTGGGAGGCTGGGGAGCCTGCACCCACCCAGGCAATCACTGAGATGCTCTGGGGAGGACCTTAGAAAGAATGACAGTTTCCCTGTGTCTGCCATTCCCTGCCTCGTGGCTGGTGGCGTGTGTGTGTCTCACCCTGCGAGAACTAGAACTGTCTAATCTGCTGTTGGATGCCAAGCGCCTGGGTCTGTAGGGAACAGGGATGTGGGATGGAGAAGTAACTGCCTCTCCTAAGGGTTCTCCTGGCACGAGGCTGGCTCCTTCCTTAATCCTACATGCTTGGAAATTAAGGTTGGTGACACAATTGCACCAATCTTTCTGCTAACTCTCAGAGAAATAAGACCTTCCTTACAACTGGAAAAATAAGAAAAAGGCCAGCAGATGGGATGAGTTAGGGCACCACCCAGGAACCAGCTCCTGGGAAACATGAGCTGAAGGGGAGATGGGCTGGAGATGGGGGTACAGACAGAGGGGAGTGGTCAGGACACCAATGATGCCAAGAAACAGAGAACCAAGAGTGGGAAGTGGGGAGGGCCTAGCCACTTGTGTGCTGGCTGAGGTTTAACAACGCACTCCCAGGGGAAAAACAAACCAGGCCTGATCTGTAGCATTTGTCCATTCTCAATCTTCACGGTGTAACTAAAATCACTCTCACTGTGGCTGATTTCAAGCAAGCACTGTGAGGTCCTCCTGTACACCACTGGCTGGGCCAAGTTCTGCAGCCCACCCAGGCAGGCTACAAGACGTGCCAAAGTTCCAGATGGCTCCCCTCCACGTACCCCAGGCTTCTTTAGCATAAACTTATAATTAGGGATTGGCCCAATGTTTTGCTATCTGTGTGTCCCCAGCTGCCATGTTCATTCATAATGTTTCCTCTAAAAATTCTAGGTGAGCAGGCTAAGCTACAGGGAAGGGAGTTTTGTGGGCCTGGGGCAACAGATCATCATGCTTAGGATCCAGGGGACAAAAGATTCATAGTGATCAGTTCCACCACACTTCAGCTGACTGTCAGCTCCCACAGCTAGGCTTGTCTCTATTCTTTTTTTTATTATTATTAAGAAATTTATTTGTTGAAAAATCAAACAAGCTTCTAACATCGCTATTCTCTTGAGGTAGCTTCATGCACCGACCCCTGCCCACCACCAGAAGACAAAGAGGGCTGGCTTTACAGCTTCTTGGGGGGCTGGAATGATCTTTGGGTAGTGCATGTTTATGGCACTCCCTACCCCAGGCTGGCGAGATGTGCTTCCGAGCAGAAAAGAGACTAAGTCTAGGATAGAAGGGTGCTTGTTGATGGAAGATTCTGGTTGTCTTCCCTGCTCACTGGAATCATCTGGAGAGTTTTAAAGAGTCATGCATCCTGAATCCCACCATCAAAGATTCTGATTTAATTGGCATGGGCTATGATCTTGATGTGGTGTTTAAAAGCTTGCTGGATAATTTGAATGTCAGCAGTCTGAGCACTGCTGGTCTTCTCCAGGAAGATTAATGAGAGAATCCAGTGAAAATACTTGCAGAGCATTTCCACCCTGCAACGCTGTCCCGCTGCCTCCCTGTATGGGACTGAGCTGTCAGGACAAGGCTGATCCTTATGGGGCTCAGGAAACCTGCCTCATTACCCTTCACCATTCTCTCCCCACCAAGGGGGCCTCCTTCCAGCCACAGTTAATGTTTCTGCCATAACCTTCCTGTGGCTTCCAAACCTCCTACGGTTAACGTGTACAACTCTCCTTCCCCTGCGCAAAGCCTTGAATAGCTGGGGCTCTGCATTGAGATTGCTTGAGTTGGAATCCTGGCTCTCCCCACACGGCTTGACCTTGCCCAAGTTCTTTAACCTCCCTGTGCTCAAGGTGGTAGTGAATATTAAACAAGAGTACCCTTGAAAAGCGCTTAGAGAAGAGCTGGGTGAAATGGGTGGTAACCTAACACCAGCTAGTGTAGCTCCCAGTGCCAGGAGCCCTGCAAGAGTAGGGAATGTGCCTTGTTCATCTTTGTGTCTCAGCTCAGTGCCTGGCACAAAGTAGGACCCTCAGCCTAAACCCGAACCTGTGCCTCCACGAGCTTCTTATGCCTGATGAAGAGATACGAAGAGATCCAGAGCATGAGGCTGCTCTCCAGCAGTCCAGACAGAGCCAGGGCCGGGTGTTGGAGACTGGCAGGTGAACAGAGCATGGAAGTACTTTGTTGTATTTTAAACAAGTCAAAGCATCTCTTGCTGTTTGCCTGTGTGCTGCCAACAGTATCCTGGAGAATTGGAAGTTCTGGCTCACCACAGCAGCTGGCATAGAGAATACCATTTGGGCAGAGACTAAGTATGTGAAATGTCCTTTGCCCAGGCACTGGGATTGCTAGTTCCCTGTGGGTAGACACGCCAGGGGCAGGAGCAGCTCTCAACCACAAATCTGGGCGCTATAGCTTATTTGTGCTAATTGCTGCTGAAGCCTGTTTGTTTACTCCCAGGCCCTTGCTCAGCATGGCTGCACAGCCAGCAGATTGCTCCTAGCACTAATTACTGCCTTTGTCTCAAGGAAGCATGTACCAACTGTGTGACCCCTGTGGGCACAACTCGGAGCTCTGCGGGTGCTAGGCCAGTGAGTGCAGTGCAGAGGGCACGGGTCTGCTGTGCATGCAGGGGGCTACTACCCTGGAGGGCAAGTCATCCTTCCCTGGGAAGTTGCTACGCCCAGGGAGGAGGAGACTCCATCCCACTCCCCTGCCCCAGATGGGCTTGGCAATCCAGAACCAGGGGGCTGGACAGAAGTGCTGTGATTTGGTTTGTCTTCCCAAATGTGCCTGCCCAGAGGGTCCCTGCCGAGTCACATCCTTGCCAAGCTTGGAGGCTGTGCATCATGGTCACTCTGTTTTCTCAGATACCAGTGGCCATCGCACATCCCTTTTAAGATAGGTGAGGAGGAACGGGAGAGAAGGAAGGAAGAAGGACCCCTGCCACTAACTGCCAGTTCCTGACCGCAGACTACCACTCTGTTTTGTTATTTTGTTTTGCTTTGTAGTACTGGGAATCAAACCCAGAGCCTCACACATGCTAGGCAAGCACTTTACCGCTGAGATATACCCCAGCCTGACATCTATACTGCCCAGTTTCTGGCTCTAATCTTTCATGCTGCATCAAAGTCATTGTGGGACCTTGGGCAACTAATTCTCTGCAGTCTTGCACAAGTCTTGCACAAGTCCATGATTAGATTCTATAAGCCCTTGTCTGACCTTGCCCTTTGTGTCTCCTTGAGAGAGAGCGTCACCACTACTAAACAGAGCGTGCCCCGCACGCGCATCAGCGTGGTGCTAAGCTTCACGCACATGTAGTCATTATTCTCCCGATCTTGCAGAGGAGGAACTAGAGACTCAGAAACTGAACAACTTGCTGGAAAGATAAGCCCACACTTCCTTGAGGCCTTGCTGTCGGGGTCAGCCAATCAAAGCTGCAGTGGGGGCAGGCATGGGTTTCTGCCTTGGTGTCCCTGAGTCTGCCCAGTGGCAGCAGCCTCCAGATCCCCACATGCAGAGAGCCAGAGAGTGGCAACTGGTGACTCGGACCGTGGTCTCTTAACTACCTTGGAACAGTGGCTATGCCTAACTTGTGCAGTTTCTGTGCAAAATTACAGAGTAAGTCTCCCCCAGAGTCATGGCAAAGCCCAGCTTGGGTAAATCCTGTGCAAAAGTCCAGAACATTCTGTGCAAAAGGGCAGAGTGTAAAACAGTTTTGACCTTGAGTTCAGACACCAGCTGCCAGGGAAAGAAAGTTCTGAGCATAACAGAATGATCACAAAGATGTTACAGACACTATGACCTTCAAGCCTCCCTGCTTCTCCACAGTGAACTTTCTGATGATAAAACCTGTATGATAAACTTGGGTCAGTTCCTCAGAGAACAGTGTCCCACCTGGTCCCAGCTTTATACCTCTGCATCTGCATATTTTTCTTCAACCCCCACTGCCCCCCGCCAGTATCTGAGTTTGCCCATGCAGGTCACGGCACCCACACAACTGCCCTGCCAAACTTCTCACCCTCAGTGGTTGCCCGTGGCCGCCTGTTCTCGGCCTTCCTGATTACGGGAGTAACAAGCTCCTCCGAAGCACTGCACCAGTGCTTCTGAGTAACTGCTGGTGCCACCCACAACATTGCCACAGCAGTCGATGCTTTTGTGAGCACATAAGTCCCCCTGGATCCCTTTTCACTTAAAGTGCCCATAGGTGTCTGGGGATCCGGGGAAGCACAGAGGGTAAGGAGCTTTATAACCAGAGACATCCTATATGGGAGGATTCCTCATAATTATCTACACAGCCAGGACTTCAAGGGGCTCCTTTAAACACACATTCAACGTCAGGGAAGGGTGGCAGTATCCCAGTAGTCCACAGAGGGACCTGACACTCTATAAAGTGCTGTGAGCATTACTGCCACCTAATCCTCTGAAGAGGGCCATGAGGATGTGGATCAGGACTATTCTTCCTACTGTTCAAATGAAGTATTTTCAGTTACATGACCACACACTGATATTAAGGGATAAAGCTGGGGACCCAAATATAGATCTTCAGGTCCCCATGCAGCATCCTTCCTTCCTACCATCCTTAAAGTCGGGTGGGGGTGGGGTGGGGCAGATGGTGCATAGTTCCACTGGAGCTGACCACTCAGATTCCTCCAGAAGGACAGCTGACCCCTGCGCTGCACCCTATGACCTACTGGTCAGTCTCCATCCAACCCATGAGCAGCATCTTCTGCTTCCTGTGTCCTGATTCCTGGACAAAAGCAGGCTGGAGAGCACAGAGCAAGGAGCAAGGGTGGCAGCATGCAGCCAGGATGGGGATGGACTGTGTGGCAGGAGGACAGGCAGATAGCGGGAGGGAGGTGGTCACAGGGAACCCTGACCGCAGCCCTGAGTCCAGGAGGAGGAACTCTTCTTCCCTCTGCAGAAGTGGCAATGGGTACCTGCTGAGATGAGCTGGCCTGTTCGTGCCGATGAACATGCCTGCCTGGGGCTTCAGATCTGTGTCGTGTCTGCTAACAAACTCCGAGAAATCAAGGTAGGGAAGGGCCGGGCAAGAGTTGACTATGGAAAGTGGTCAGGGCTGAGTGAAGATGGACTCGGAAGCTTTTTACCTAGTAGGGGGGGCCACAGTCCATCGGGAGAGGAGCTGAAGGCTGGAGAGGAGGGTGCCCTGATTTCTGCTTTTGTATCACCATGGGGGGAGTGTCACCTTTCTTGTGCCACCCAAAGAGAAGACAAAGCAGACAGGCTCAGAGGACACCCTGCTAAGCCTTTTTTACCCAAGTGCCTAGGGGAAGTTCTGACAGATCAAAGCATATGTCAACAGGGTGGCAGATCTGAAGGCTGGGAGGAGGCAGCTCTTTGGGCCCAGAAGAATTCGTTTTGGCCATGATTCCCTACTTTCTGCTGCCTGCCCCATCCTACTAAGGGATGATGGGTCCATAAGGTGGGCAGCAAGCTGGACCTCTCAGGATTTTAGGCCATGGTTCAATGTACCATTAACATGATATCTGCAAGACAGTCTCTCCCACAACACCTGGCAGGACCAGGGTGTGGCTAACCACCAAGCAGTACAAGGCAGAAAATGGTGTAGCTCCAAAGATGTGAAGACCCAGAAGTCACACGCAGTATTGTTGTTCTGAGCAGGTGCTGCTGGCAGCAGCCACAGGTGCGGGAAGCCACAAAGAGCACCACTTGCAAATCCACGCAGACCAGCCTGGCAACCTCACAGGGGCTGGGGAAAGAGGGCAAGAGACCTGCTTCTCTGCTTTGACCTTCTTAAGAGCTGACAGTTTTACACGGCAGGCTGGAAGCTCCAGGAAGAACTGCGTTTGCTTTTGCCAGCCACCCCTTGGAAAAATGCCAGCTACCAAGGCCTCGCAGTGTGACCCCTTCCAGGGAGGACAGCTTACCCTGCACATCCCCAGAGAAGGTCCGTTCCCCTGCACCTTCAAACTCTATGAGGCAGACAGTTGTGGGGAGCCTAGCAGGCACTGGCATCCCTCACCTCTTACTCTACAGCTACAGAAATTCTGATTCAGGAAGTATGAGAAAGAACCCAGGAATACGCCTTTTTTTTTTTTTTCCTAAAGAGGGAGGGACAGTGACAGAGAGAGAGAGAGAGAGAGAGAATATGAATCAATTTTATTTAGCTTTTCATATGGCTTTTGTTGCTTTGAGACTTCATTCTGTACATGGTGCTGGGATTTGAACTCGTGTACTCATGCATGCCAGGCAAGCGCCATAATCTCTGAGCCGCCATTCCAGCCCCAGAATATGCATTTTAATAGGCACTTGGGCTCTGCGGAGCATGCAGCCTCAGTTCTGCATTGGGAGGATGGTAAGGCCATAAACAGCAAGCTGCCTCAAGATGCTGCTGTTTTAGGAAAATGCCCTGAGCCAGCTCTTCTGGGAATCATGATCACCTGGTGATCTTGTTCAGATCTTGTTCAGATTCTGATTGAGGATGTAAAGTCTGAGATTCTGAATTTCTATCAGGCACCCAAGGGATGCCCCATCTGCTGGTCTATGGATGATACTTTGAGAAGCAAGAGCCCGATCAAGAATTCTCAAACTTCAGCATGCATCCAAATCATCAAAAAAGAATGTGACTTGTGAAAACAGATGCGGTCCCCCAATCTGAGTTTCCAATTGAGTAGGTCTAATTTGGAGCGTAAGAATGTGCATTTCTAATCTGGTCTCAGCAGCCGCTGCTGCTTCTGCTGCTACTTCTTTGCTGGTCCTGGGACCCCATTTTGAGAAATGCTGGCAGGGACAATGAGAACCAAGACAGTACAAGGAGAGAATGAAGCACACACACCCCAAAGCATCCCTACAGAACACAGATGCTCTTGTTTTAAGTGCTGCTGCTCTAGTAATTAAATTCTTAACAAAAAACTTGTTTTCCTATGATTTTTTTTTTTTTTTTTTGCTTTCTTTGGAGCAGGGTGAGTGCATAGAGGAAAGAAAAACAGTATCAAGGACCATGGAAAGTTAAATTCTTGCTTAACTGAAATAGTCTCTTGCTGAGCAAAATGAAATCTCCTTAATATGTGATTTTCTCTTCACTCCCACATGTTCCAGGACTGAATTGCTGTCGCAGCAAGTACTTATGAGCAAGTGGGAAACTGAATGATTCTCCTGCGCCCACCTTCAAGCATGTGTGTTGGCTACTGTGGGGAAAGAGTGACTTCCCTGTCTTCACAGATGGGTGGCCCATCACAGCCCCATGTCATCATTCCCAGTCAGACCAAATGTCCGGCCTCCTCCGAGACCCTCCTGCATGCTCCGGGGAGCCCCTCCCACAAGGTCCTATGGACAGCCACCCTCTGCCTGGGGTCCTCTCTCCGGCAGGCCACAGCACATCTGGCCTCCCCTGCAGCCATGGCCATGTCCTAACTAGTGGCCTAGCATTTGTTCACACTGACACCTGCAAGCAACATGAGGTCATGGCCTGCAGCTCACTGGTCTTTGCAGGCCCTGCTTCCCTGCAGACTGTATTTCACCAAGCAGTCATGTTCATAAACACTTAAAGGCTTCGGTATACAGTTGGTCCTTGGTAACCCATGTTCTGCATCCAAGGCTTTAGCTTTGGATCATGTAGATTGAAAATAGTCAGAAAAAAATTATATCAGTACTGACAGGTACAGATTTCCTCGTCTTTATTCCCTAAACAATGCAGAAGGGCAACTATATGCATAGCATTTGCATCGTCTAGGTCCTCTAGAGGTCATTGAAGTACATGGGAGGGTGTGCAGAGGTTATATGCAAACACTTCCGTTCTGTATAAGGGACTTAAGCGACTGCAGATTCTGGTAACCTTAAGAATCCTGGAACCAAACCTGTAGACACTGAGGGACAATTACATCCTTCTCGTTTGGAAAACATAGGGACCATTCACATCTCAGAAACTTGTAAATGGCTTTTGTCTGAACTAGAAACTCTCCAAGCTATGAATCCTTTTCCCCCTCTTAAGAATGTTCAGAGCGAACAACTGTGTCCTGACAGGCCAGTCCCCAAGGACCCAGGAAGCTGCTCATCTGGGTGGGGGGTATCTGCTGCTCGGTGTGTGTGGCAGGTACCCCTTGACCTGCTCTGCTTCCTGTTCAATTGAACAGCCCTAGGCCTTCAGATTCAGAGGATTTGGTCAAAGGCAGAGGGAATGGTAAGACATGAGGAAGGACTTCCAGAAAGAAAACACAGGCCATCAGGGGCAGGGAGTAGGGATGAGAAGGAAGACTGCATGGTGCGGAGGACAGGTGATTTGGCTGGCTGAGAAAGACCCCCATGTCTCCACAAAACAATGACGGAGGACCTTTTGATATTTTTCCAACCACCATGACCCACAGTAAGAAATAAAATTTTTCATCTTGACCCAGAATATGTACCTGTGAATGCACACAGTAAAACTGAAATTAAAAGGCATAAAATATTAATTACTACGCTACATGTGATGTACCCTGGCATTTCCTATTCTATTCCATTTAGAAATTGATGATCTCAACGCACTAATTTGACACTCTAATTCCTAGTGGATCATAACCTGAAACTTGAAGTAATCTACCCTCTGTGTCTCCGCTATTGCACAGGAGCTTTAAGGCTTTCCAATTCTTGTGCTACACCATGTTCCCAACCAGCTGAACACCTGCTGTATGTCAGATGCTCAAGGCCACAGGAGTGGGGACCAGATGGGTCCAGAGAGGGGAAGTCACAAACACCCTCAAGGATAGAGAAGGGTCACAAGCATAGACCAGCGGGCTGACTACATAGGTGGCAGCAGCAGAGGCAGCCAGTGCCACACAGATAGGAGCACTGAGGGCATTTGGCCACCAGAGAACACCAAAGACAGCATTGCTTCCTCCTGCAGTCTTGGAAGGCAGACAAAATTGTCCCTGTCCCTCCCAGCCTTTTCACTCTGTGGAGGTCCCAGTCCTTCTCTCCTCCTCTTCCCCCAAAATGGCCCAAAGGGTGGATCAGGTATGAGCACTATTCAGGACCGAGAGGGTGACACTTGATCCTGGAAGCTCCGGGATGTGGGAGCCTTTAGGTCTTTCTGGTGCAGAGGTTCCTCTGGGGAGGTCCCTCAAGGTGGTGTCCTTCTGATCCACTTGGGGGCTTGTTTCAGAGGTGTCTGTTCTCTCCTTACTGTACTAAAGCTTTAACACAACTCATGTGCCTCAAAGTTATTTCTCATAAAAATTTAGTCTGGGGCCTGGAGCAGTGGCTCAGTGGTTATAGTGCTTGCCTAGTATGCATGAGGACATGGATTTGAACCCCAGCACCACATACACAACAAAGTGTTGGAGCAACGAAAGCCACATGAAGAACTAAATAAAACTGATTCTCTCTCTCACTGTCCCTCTCTCTTAAAAAAAAAAAACTAAATAAAATTTATTCTCTCTCACTGTTCCTCACTGTAAAAAAAATTTTTTGGTCTTATTTTTCCAGCGCCCTGAAGGTTCAAAAAGGAAAAGAGAAGCTTCTCTGAAGGCACCACGAGCTGCTGTTAATTATCCTAACAAGATCCTGCAGGAGATCAGCTACCACCCGGAACGGCTCAAAGTGCTTTCCACAACGAAGGCTACACAGCCCTCTCTGCCACTGCGATTGCTGCCCCCTCTGTCCAGCTGCCTTTTGCTACCTGCCTCCCTCCACCAGGCTGAGAAGAATAAAGTATGGCCCTCCTGGTCTGCGGCAGGAGAAGCCAGGGAGGTAGCTGCAGGGAGGCTCCAAGCAGGCGGCAATGGCTGCCTCCACAGCCCTCTCCTCTCTTGAGCTGGGGGTCTTGGGAGAACCACCAAGGCCTCCTGCAATAGAGTGGCCTCCCTGGGGTGTCTGTTCAGCATCTTTGGGGTAGCTGCTGCTTAGGGAAAACCAGCAGCTGCCCATGTTCTGGCATCTCCATATACCCCAGACCTGGCCCAGCCTGGGCTGCAGGAGGCTTGGTCACCGGCTGAACTGACTGGGAACAGTCGCTGATATCTCTTTTACCTGACCAGGTGTGTGATAGGCACTTGGCCGTGAAGGCTGGGTGAATCTCTTAGAGCCTCATGATCATCCTATAAATGCATGAGTGCACAAGTTGTTGGTAAGCTATACAGCGCTTCTGGGAGTCATCACTGTCACTGCAAGAAAGGAGTAAGCCAAAGCAGCCTATCTCTGCAGAGGGGCTGCTGTTCTGAGGGATATTATCAGGCCTATGGGAAGGGAAGCAGGAGCGGTCTGCCCTCCCACCCACCCACCCCCACTTCCTGCTTTGGTAAAGGTCATTTCCTGTACTGCAGCCAGCACACTTGCCTATTCCACCTGCTCCCTTGCCTGGAGCAGAGCCCCTTCTCATCTTTGGCCACCTTCTGTGAGTGGTCTTCTCATCTTTCCTTTTGAAAGATGGGAAGAAGACAAGGCTCAGAGAGCTGATGCGAGTCTTCCAAGGCCAGAGTCAGGAAATAAGGATGCCAAAAGCTAGTTCTTGTTCTGAGCCTCCTGCCTATCAATCACTTGCTCAGCTCTGGTCTTGGCATGGTTACAATAGCTCTTGCTTGGTTACTGTCCCATTTGGATAAGCAGCAGCAGAAGGCAGAGGCATAGGGCCTTCATGTGACAGGCAGGGGAGCAAGGACCTGGCAAGGAGCACCTGGCTAGAATGCAGAGGCCAAAGGGCTCAGCAGCCAGAGCCTAGGTGGTCGGTACAGTTAGGAGGGGTCACTTCACAGCAGAAAGGAACTTCTGGGTTTGTTCCACCTGCTCTGCAGGGGCCCAAGTGACTGGTGAGTTAACCCAGGGGCAAGCTGCTCAGGGACCCAACGCTGAACCAGAGTCCCTCTCCAGAAGTTCCCCAGAGGCCAGGCAAGGGGACATCGTTCCAGACACAGGGCCACTGTTTGCAATCATGTATTCCTTCCTGGGAATTCTGCAGCCTTCCTGTTCAGCCTAATATTCTCTTACAATGTCTTTGTTCCTCAGTCTGCTCATCTGTTAAACGAGAGACCCAGAACCTCAGCCAGGGTACAGCCCTGCCCACAGCATCCCTGAGAGACAGGCACTTACCACAGCATGAGGCAGCCCATTGCCCATCAGAGAGCCCAAACCACTCAAAAGCCATTGCTTTTAATCAAATGGGATAATGACTATAAAAGGACTAATGAAAATAAGAGCGAAATTGAAGGGGATTAGAATTAACACCAGTGACATTAGAACTGCACTAAAATGAGCGAGAAAGTGAGAGGGTGGAATAGGGCTAAGGCAGCTGAAGCAGGGAGTCAAGGAGGAGAGATCACAGGAGACCCAGGAAACGCCAAACGCCTGGCTCTCTCTGGAGAGATCAGATACCAGCTGAGCACACTCAGTTCTGTGAAGTCCTGAGGAGGCAGAGAGGTGTGTAATTGCTGCAAGAGGAGGGAGGGCCTGCTCCCCAACCTCGGCAGAACCCAGCCCCTGGCAGAACCCAGCCCCTGCGGCAGCTGCTATTTGCAGAAGTCACAAACCAGACACCCTGGTGGGGCCCTGGGAGGCTGGGCTCAGGGGAGGAGCATTTCACAGTGGAGCCTCAGAGGTCGGCTAGTGGTCCCTGCTGAGCAATGGGGAGGAGCTCGCTGTGAAGGCAGAGACTCAGGGAGTAAGCGTATGGAGGGTCACAGCTGAAGGGTCTTGGAGACACCTAGGCTGGCAGATGGAGACTCAGAGAGGGACAGCTTGTGGCCCACAGTGGCCCAGCTGGTTCAGGAACACAATGTGGGGAAAGCCCAGGATATCTACCTGCCAGTGAAAGCAAGTGCCCAAAGCAACACCTGGCAGATGGCAGGGCCACACAAAGCTCACCTTCCCAGGCCCACTACTCTGCACAGGTGTGTTGGACCAGACAGCCTGCCCTTCCCCTCAAGCCTGTGAAAACCAGACTCCAGAATCCTGTGACCTACAGGGTCACAGCAGCTACAGGCCAGTCGGGCAGGGCCCACTCACCCACAATCTCATTTTCCTCCAGGTTGATGGTCTCCAGCGTGGGCAGAGTAGTGAGCTGCTCGGGGAAGACTTGAAACTGGTTCCGGGACAGGTCGATGACCTTGAGGTGCTGCAGGCTGCTGACCTCATTGGGGAGGCGATGTAGGAAGTTCCCTTCTAGGTGAAGCTCTGCCATGTGGGGAAGAGGAGAGAAGAGGGTGAGAAGGGGGGCTGCCCACAGACTGTCACGACTGCTGCCAGGTAGCTGGCCCAGGAGGGCAGCGAGGAAGCCCCACACCCCAGAAGAAGTCCACTAAGCAGCCAATTCCATGTTTGCTGACCTTAAAGAAAAGGTAATATTCCCATCACTGCCCAGAACCTGCCAACTACCATTCCAGCAAAAGTCACCTGCTTTTGGCTTAAGAACGGAGGTTCCCAGTAGAAGCCTGGGCCTAGACAAAGGACTAGGAAGTGCTGGTTCCCATCAGACAAAACCCTAATGGCGCAAGTCAGGATGGGTAGCCCACCTAAGGGCTACCACTCTACAAGAGCCTCTCTGATCCAGGGATCACCAAGGGCACCCAATTGTTCCAGTGTCATGTGTCCTTATTCCCTGCATAGTTACAGCCAATTAGACGTGGATGTGTTACTGTCCCAGAGCAGCTGCTCCAAAAGTTGGCCTGCAGGAGAGGAGCTGGGCCAGTGGGAGTCCCTCCCCTGGGAACCTGGCCCAGGCAGTGCTGAGGTGGACCCAGGAGGAGGCTGAAGCTGAAATGCCCCAGACCGAGCCTGGAGACAGACCGAGCGAGGACAGTGGGACAGAACCAGAGTGGGTAGCACAGGGTGAGTATAATTCAGGGCTACAACAGTAGGGTCGGGAGTCCCTGCTGCCTGGGTACAAACCCTACACATGCCACCGACAGCTGCTCACGAGGAATGGTACTCAACCCAGCCAGACTTAGTGTCCTCATCAGAAAAAGGGCACCAATGCTAACCTGCCTCGTAGGGTGCCAAGGAGCAAGCCTGCTAAACAGCAGAGCCCCAGGACACAGCAATGGAGACTTCCTGCTGCTTCCCAGTCAAGTGTGACCTCACAGTGAGGCCTCCTCTGATATATGAACCTTCCCATCCTGTCTGACCCAAAGGAAATCAAGACCTGGAAATGCCAAGTGACATGAAGAATGTCCCTCAGCCCTTCTCCCCAGGGCCAGCTTTGTCAGCAGCTGAAGAGTACATTCACACAAGGTCCCATGCTCAAGGGACCATCCTTGAGGGGGGATGTCTTGAGTGCTGTCTTGAAAGGTTTAATCACTTTACCCTTGAATCTGTATTTTGTAAGTAGTACTAAGGTCATGGAGCCGGAGCTCAGACCTGGCCTGTGTCCCTGCAACAGTGCACTGGAAGATAGCTGTTCTATTCCCTGGAGCCCTGGGAACTGCCTGGCCTCCACTTCCCCATCCCTGCTCTGTGACTCTTGCAGCCCACCACCCCCAGCAGGGATGGTCCAAGTCAGGCTTGTACATTCTGTGCCTTATCTGGGTGAAGCTTGGTGACAACTGTCCCCGTCACTCCATCTAGGGCCCCAGGATAGCAGCACCATGGGGTGCTTTGTGGGTGGCCAGCTGGAGGCTGAGTCTTGGCAGGAGTGAGCATCTCACCCGCCCTTGACCATCACTAGCAGGTCCTGATTCCCAGGTTTGAAGAAGCTCAGAGTTGCCTGTCCGCTGAGGCTTAGGGTGGTAGGGTCTTAGGAAGAGGAGACACCTGACCCAGCTTCCCCAGCTCACCCCTAGCCAGGGCAAAGCACAACAATCCGACATCTGATAAGAGCAAAGCCTAGCCATTGTCAGACCTCCGTGTGTGTGTGCACATGGGCGAGCACAAGCACACGCACATGTGCACACACCTCCTCAGCGGGAGGTGATACCTGGACACTTGTGAGTCTGCACCAACTCTCTTCCTCCTTCCAAACTTCCTGAGCCTCGCTTGAGTTGGTCCTTCTGGCCCACTCAAGGCATCCCTGGAAACGAGCCACGAAACACCAGTTGTGTAATTTCTTGATTTCATGTGCCAGTTAAACGCTCTGATAATTATACTTAAAACCAGCACTGTAAAACACAAAGATGAAAGGTACAACTCATGCTAAGTTTTTATTCTTCCTTACTTAGAATGATATTGAATAGTGGGTGAAAAGTACCACGGCATGCGAAGAGCAACAGCAGAACACAGGAGAAGCTTTCCATGCACTTTTAAGGCACTTTTCCCTGGACAGGGATTCTGCACTTTCATCTTGGTTGGGCCCCACCAACGATACAGCCACCCCTGCCCTGGTCTACGCTCTGTTCCCATGCACAGCTCCATGATAAAAGCCTGGGCGTATGAGTCACTCTGAGGTCCCAAGAGCTGCTTTCAGGGGTCCCCACAGTGAGAGCAGAAGTCTGCCTCCTCCCCAGGGCCTCCACATGCACACACACATGTATGAACACACACTGGCACATCCCTGAACACCTCTCTGCATGCTGGGGCTCTGGACAGCAGCACTGTATTGCTTCATCTTTGTCCCTACATCCAGCTTCCTGCAGGGCAGCTCTTGGTCACTCAGCAAATATTGGATGAGTAATAACTCTCCTCCCCTCGGGAGGCAAACATAACACAAGGAAGCCTGGATTGCCTCCCACCGTCTCATCTTTGGGGACATTCTGAACTCCAAGTTCCATCGGCAGATCCACTGCCTGCTCCACAAAACCCAGGTCACCTTCAGCAGCCAGATTCTTAGGTAACACATCCTAATCATAAAACACCCGGTCTGGACCACCATTATAAGGTCACAGTGGTGGAGGTGACACTGGGCAGTAGCTAGTCTGGTGTTTCCCAAATGTGCCTTTGCCACACTGCATTTCCTCAACACACTCCAGGCATGCAGCTGCCTCGGAGCCTTGAACTTGCAGGTGCCTCCTTCTAAAACGCTCAGTACCCACAGACATACAAGGCCAACTACCTCATGTCATTTGTGTCTTTACTTAAATTTTATCACCCTATCTAAAATAAGATCCCCTCCCAGAGATTTCAGCTCCATTCCCCTACAGAAGTCACCTCCAAAGCATCCTATTTTCTATTACATTGACTTGTTTGTATATGGTCTGCCTCCTCCTGAGAACTTAGGCTGCACAGAAAAATACAATGCCACCCAGATCACAGTGAGCACTCAATGAATATCTGATGAGTACACAAATGAATAAATGAATGAATTTCAGCATCCCTCACAATTCTGAAAAATTTCTATTCCACACATACCATCATTCCTCCTTAAATTGATTTGTTCTTTTACAGAAATATAAAAAGAAAAATAATGCTATTCATTTCTCGCTGGACACCGTTGCTGGATGAAGAATCTGGACCCAGGCAGTTTATCCAAGTGGAGCAGGGTGAGGAGAGCACATTCCAGGCAGGGGCAGCTGCCCTGTGGAGTCTCTCAGAAGCTGCTTCCCTGAGATGGACATTTGCTCTCAGTGAGAACCAATTCCTATTTCCTAGCTGTTTGGTTCTTGCTTAATGTTTGGTGTATTTCTCGAACACATCGTTTTCTAAAAATACGCAGCCACAATCTGTGCAGCCTGGCTGCCCAGGACACCTCCAACGCCCAGTACACAGCCTGTCTGCCAGCGAAGTCTGTAACAGGCCACTTAGGGAGTCAGGCTGACCCCAGTAAGGCAGCGGGGGGTGATTACAGGGCATTGTTGAGGACAGGACAGAGCTCTGCTTGCAGCCATGTCCCTTACTGACCCAGGTTTGTTTTCATCTCCATGTTTGGGAATATCAGCATGCTTAGGGCAAGGTTCCTAACTGTCCTCCCACCCCAGCTCTCTCCCCTCCCTCCCTGAACCTACTGTGCTCTGCTCCATCTCATTTACTGGTTTCCCAGATGTCCAGGGCACAAGGCCCATGTCCACAAGTCAGGGTATGACCCCAGACCAGCAGGGCCCTTCCCCCATGGCTCGTGTGAGAGGCTGAACAGCACAGGGGTTACACAGGCTCTGGA